>JAHRHZ010000002.1:2387308-2400578 GCA_024137785.1 Ginglymostoma cirratum
TTATCTGAATGGTGGCACTTTTTTAGGTAAAAAGTGAAGTGCAATGAAACCTGGGTGTCATGGTAGAACAGTCACTAAAGGTTGGCATGCAGGTGCAGCAGATGGTGAGGAAAGCTAATGGCATGGTGGCCTTCATCACGAGACAATTTGGGTATAGGAGTAAGGATGTCTTGCTGCAGTTATATAGGGCTTTGGTGAGGCCACATCTTGGGTATTGTTTGCAATTTTGGTCTCCTAGTCGAAGGAAGGACATTCTTGCTATCGAGGGAGTCCAGCAAAGGTTCACCAGACAGATTCCCAGGATGTCAGGACTAGCATATAAGGAAAGACTGGATCAACTAGAAGAATTAGCGGGGAATCTCTTAGAAACACGTAAAGTCATAATGGGGCTTGACAAGCCAGATGTGAGAAGAATGTTCCCAATGTTGGGGAAGTCCAGAACTAAGGGTCACTGTATAAGAATAAGGGGTAAGCCATTCAGGAGTAGATGAGGAAGAATTTCTTCACTCAGAGTTGTGAAGCTGTGGAATTCTCTCCCCCAGGAAGCTGTTGAAGCCAGTTCATTAGAAATATTCAAGAGGGAGCTGGACGTGGCCCTTGCAGCTAAAGCATTCAAGGCGTACAGAGAGAAAGCGGGAATGGGATACTGAGTTTGCATGATCCACCATGATCATATTGAATGGTGGTGCAGGCTCGAAGGGCCTTGTGGCTCACTCATGCATCTATTTTCGATGTTTCTAAGTCAGAGTCACTCCCTGAGAAACACTACTCCTCCAGCGTTGGCTCAATCTCCTTTTCCAGTTACTGTTCTGCTCCTATGACCCCACTCCTATGTACCCACCCTACTGTGTTCCTCTGTTCTTTGCACCAATCCCACCATTGCATGTCATCCCTGCTTTGGATGATGTGGATCTTCCTCTTCTGATCTGTTGTCGAACACATCCAAGGATACACATCCCACACTGATGCTGTCAGTTTGAAAGCCTGTGAGGTTGAAGAATGCTATTCTCATGCGAGAAATCTCTGTCAAACATTTACCAGGGGAACTGAGACGGCAGCTGCAATAAGTGAGGTTTTATTCAGATGGGACAATGACAAGTTTAAATCTCCACCTGATCTGCTGCTCAAGTCATCTCCATTTCACCGGCCAGTTTCCCGTGTTTCAGGAAACTCATGTTGCTGCAGAAATATTTGGATTGGCTGTGAGACGTCAATCAGAGAGCCCCACCCACTCTGCCCATTCCCTCCTCTTCCTCTTCCAGAGCTGGTTCACTTCCTATAGGGACTCAAAACCAAGTGAGGAGATGGTGAGTGAAGGAGCAGCTTTTATACAAATTGTATCCCATAATATCCACACCAGTCTTCAGGCAGTCTGACTGTCCTGTGGGTAATCAGGGGTGGAAATGTCCCTCATGCTGTGTGAGAAGATCCAGCTGAGAGAGCTGTTTACTCAGTGCTTTGTGCTGAACTGTTTGACTGGAGCTGTGTGTTGGATATTGAGTGTGTTTATTGGAAGCATTTCCCTTCTGATTTCCAGGCTGAGTTTCGTTGATGGCTCATTCCTGAATATGAGAAGGTGAGGTGTAATTATCTGGGAGGTACAGAGTGTTTGAGGATTCTTACTTATTTCCCATTGTTGAGTTCTGTGTGTGTTGAGAGCTGGTTATTATCCTGTGGAATGGTAATTAATGAATTATTTGTGATGGTAATGCGGAGAGAATAGATAGAATGGGTTGGCTGTTTGATTGATGTTTCTCACAGTCAATCCAAATATTTCTGCAGCAATATGAATTTCCTGAAACTGACCAGTGAAACGGAGGTGACTCTGAGCAGCAGATCAAGTGGGGATTTAAACTTGTCACTATCCCCATAATGAATTGTATATATTGATCAAATCTTCTCAAGTGCAGAAAATATAACCTGAGTTTGTTTGATCTCTCCTCATCATGACACCCTTGCAGTCCAGGGATTATCCCAGTAAATCTACACTGCATTCCCTCCAAGGTTAATATCTCCTCCCTGAATTATTCCTGGTATTCCAGGTGTGGTCAAACCAATGCTCTGTGTCTCTGAAACAAGATTTCTACTCTTGTATACTTTTTCTCAAGATCTAAAGCCTTTAGATTATTCTCTGTCCCTGTTCATGTTATTTTCATGATGTCTTACCTCTCTTTCAACATCCTCTGCGTGATGGAATACTCACCATGTGCCTGGATGAGCACAGCTCCAACAGTATTCAGAAAACTTCATACCATCCAGGTCTAAGCAGTCTACTTGATTAGCATCCCATCTGGCACCTTGAGCATTCAGTCCTTTCACCACTTCTACTGTCTGGCAGCAGTGTGTACCATCTTCAAGATGCACTGCAATAACTCACCAAGGTGCCTTTGAAAGTATCTTACAAACCTGTGACCTCCAACATTTAGAAAGACAAGGAACAGCAATGGCTGGGTTGGTATCCGGAGTTGAAACCAAAATTACAGCAGCCATGATTGTATTGAATGGTGGAGTAGATTGATAGGCCGAATGGCCTCCTCTTGTTTGTGTCTCGTGTTCAACTCCATGGGAATACCACCATCTGCCAATTTCCCACTGAACCACCCTGCCTCTTAACTTGGAACTGTATCATCAATGCTTCATTGTGGCTGGTTCAAAATCCTAAAACTCCATTCCAAATAGTGCTGTGGATGTCCCGACACCACCATGGACAGCAGTGGTTCATAAAGGCAGCTTAGCACCTCCTCTTCAGGGCAATCAATGATGGGAATAAATGCTCATCTCATCAGTGACACCCATATCCTGTGAAGATATGAATTTAAAAAAAGACTGAGGAGTCAGCCCTAGAGCAAAGGAGAGAGGACGTTGGAGGAAATCATGTCTCCTTTTTCTGTTTTCCAGAAAAATTGTACCATACTGCGCCAGAGAGAATAGCCACTGCAGATACATCCTGACCATCACCCAAGGAACAACTGCACAACTGTGGGAAGACATCCAGTCCCTTCACAGCATTGTTCGACACTGAGGTGGTTGGGCAGCGAACCCATCATCTGGAAATTGGTCAGGTCAGGGAGCTTTGACATGTCATCAGATCTGAAACTGGTCAGTGGTGTGGAGCCTTCCATCAGACCAACCTTTCTGAAGGATTAGCTGTGGATGGTCGGTCAGGGTGAGGCTAGAGAGAACTGTGAGTGGCTGCAATCATTCATTGAGCCTCATGAGTTACTGGCTGCTTCCTCCAGGTGAGAGGCTGTTCAAGTGTGAGGTGTGTGAGGGGCTGTACAGGTTCATATGATCCCTTGCCACATGGGTCCATTTGTTGCGCAGTTGTTAAGAAAAGAAAAGGTAGATGGAAGAGAAACCATTCAAGTGTGAGATTTGTAGTAAAGCTTTTATGACTTCTACAATTCTGCTGAGACACCAAAGCATTCACACTGGGGAGAAACCATTCACATGCGAGGTGTGTGACAAAGCATTCTCACAGTTAGGGAACCTGCTCAGACACCAACGGATTCACAGAGGTGAGAAACTGTTCACCTGTGAAGTGTGCAACCAATCATTTTTTGATTCTTCGAACCTTCAAGCACACCAACGCATTCACACAGGGGAGAGACCTTTCACATGTGAGGTCTGCGACGTCTCATTCTCACAGTCATCAACCCTCCGCAGACACCAACGGATTCATACTGGGGAGAGACCATTCGTGTGCAAGGTGTGTGACAAATCATTCTTACAGTCATCAAATCTCCACAGACACCAATACAGTCATACAGGGGAGAAACCATTCAAGTGTGAGGTGTGTGAGAAAACCTTTCTGACATCTACGACACTCCTGAGACACCAGAGGATTCACACAGGGGAGAAGCCCTTCAGGTGTGATTTGTGTGAGGCAGCTTTCTACCGATCATCCAATCTCCTGTCACACCAGAAGATTCACACAGGGGAAAAGCCATTTGTATGCGAGGTGTGTGACAAATCATTCTTGTCATCGTCACACCTCCGCACACATCTGTACCTTCACACAGGAGAAAAACCATTTGTGTGTGATGAGTGTGACAGATCGTTTCTGGAATCATCAACCCTCCGCAGACACAAACGCATTCACACAGGGGAGAAACCATTCACCTGTGAGATGTGTAACAAATCCTTCTCACAGTTAGGAAATCTCTACACACATCAACGTATTCACACAGGTGAGAAACCATTCACGTGCGAGGTGTGTGACAAATCCTTTTTGGGATCATCAGCCCTCCGCAGACACCAAATTATCCACACAGGGGAGAAAGCATTTAAGTGTGAGGTCTGCAGCAAATCATTCTCACAGTCATCGACTCTCCGCAGACACCAGCGCATTCACACAGGAGAAGCTACTCATGTGTGAGAAAGTGTTCTCAGGCACATCAAAACTCTGCTGCATCAGGGGATCAACACAGCGGAATCAGCTTTGTAATCAAAATATCTGTAATAAAGTCTTGACACAACAGTTGGACCTCCTGGAATATGAACCTACAGAGAAATGACCTGCCCATATTTTTGTCCTCAGAATGTGTAACGGTGTACAGTCTCAGGGTGTTCAGTGGGACTGGGACACGGAAAGAGAAGCAGCTTTCACTCCCATCAAACACCTAGTGATGACATCACCAGTGCTGAGGGATTATGATGTCAACAATGGAGCCACCCTGCAGTGTGATGTCAGTGACACAGGACTTGGAGCAGCCCCCATGCAGCGAGGGCAACCCATTGGGTTTGTATCCAGAGCGTTAACACAAGTGAAAAGGTGCTGTACATAGATTGAGAAAGATGGTCTGGATAATGTCTTTGATTGTGAGCTTTTCAACCAGTACCTGTTCAGGAGAGAAAAAGCAATGGTGGAGTCTGACCACAAGCAAATTCAAAGGATTTTTCTCAAACTAATACTCTTTATTCCAGAGTTTTTGCAACAGACATAACTTAATTTACAGAGATATCACTGGGAAGTTAAGTACAAGCAAGGGAAACAGATGTACATCACAAATGCGCTGTTGAGAACTGCACTGTCTTTGATGGAATTTGATACTGGTACAGAAATCTTCCAGATTCAACCAGAAGCAAAAGCAATGACATGCTCTGGAAATTGGCAACAAAGCAGAGACAATAATCTGACACCTTAAGTGTCTTACTGAGATTAAGCAAACTATTCAATGGAATGCAACTCTTCAAATATTACAGGGAGTTGTGATGAAAGGATGGACTGAAACCATTTTGGACAACCATGTGACTGTAAGAGAGTATTGGGCAAACAGAGATGAAGTGATCACCCAAGTTGGCACCTTGCATAAAGGGAACAGGCTCATTGTCTGTAAAGAGATGAAAAAAGAAATGCTGAAACACATCCTACACAAACCATCAAGGGACCAAGTTTAGTCTGAGGAAGGTAAGAGAAGTGTTCCATTGGCCAAACATGTGCAATGTGATGAAGGACCACATCAGCCAGTGCAGTGCTTGTAATGAACATCAAGCTAAGCGAGATGAAGAGCTGCTCTTGACTCATGACATCCCAGACAGTCCATGGATGAATCTTGGAGCAGAGCCCTTCACTGTCACTGGAATTGATTATATAGTCACAGTCGACTACTATTGAGACTGTAGGGAGTTAGAGCAGCTGACATCAAGGATTCCCCGTGAGATTGTAGAATTTCTGAAAGCACACTTCAGTCAACATGGCATTCTTGACATTGTGATCAGTGACAAAGATCTCAATTCAGCCACTTCCTGAATGATGGGAAAATTCAGCACCACACACCATCTCCACACACCCACAGTCAAATGGAAATGTGATGGTAAAAATTGTCAAATCTGTCATCAAAAATTAATCAACAGACCTGGTACCAATGTGCAGGAGGCAAACTTAGAGGGAATAACATAGCAAGTGAAAGTATGGAAAGTTGACCAGTCCGGAGACCAATGTCATATGGCACCCAGGCAACTGTTCCAATTGTTAGAGTATTACTGAGACCAGAAATACTAATAAAAGTGTAACAAACTTGAATGAACAACAAAAAGCCATATCTCACTTTCATAAATCTACAAAATCTTTGCCAGGGCTCAGAATTAGAAAACTGGTCAAAGTGCAAACATAGTCATCGAAAGTTAGTCCACTTGGAAACTTGGGCCTGTGTCAAGAAGTTGTCACTTCGATCATGCCTGGTGAAACTGAATGTCACAACTGCGGAAACTGCTCCTTTCCAGCCAACAGTTGATAAGGTCAAATTGATTTCACTAACCAAGTCCAGTACAGTTACAACACTGACATCTACCTGACAATATGGAAAATTGCCCAGGTATGTCCTCTATATTAAAAGCAGGACAACTGCAACCTGGCCAATTACCGCTCCATCAGTCTACTCTCAATCATCAGTAAAGTGATGGAAGGTGTTATCAACAGTGCTATCAAGCAGCACCTGCTCAGAAATCACCTGCTCAGTGACGTCCAGTTCTGGTTCTGCCAGGGCCACTCAGCTTCTAACCTCGACACAATCTTGGTTCATGACATGAAAATCGTTGTTGGAGGTCAGTCATCTCAGCTCCAGGACATCTCTGCAGGAGTTCCTCAGGGTAGTGTCCTCGGCCCAACCATCTTCGGCCATCTCACCAATGACCTTCCCTCCATCATAAGGTCAAAAATAGGTATGTAGGTGGATAATTGCCCAATGTTCATCACCATTTGCGACTCCTCAGATACTGAAGCAGTCCAAATGCAACAAGATCTGGACAATATCCAGGCTTGGGCTGACAAGTGGCAAGTAACATTCGCACCACACAAATACCAGGCTGTGACCATCACTAAGAGGAGACAATCTAACCACCGTCCCTTGATATTCATTGGTGTTACCATCACTGATTCGTCCATTATCAACATCCTGGGGCGGGGGGGTGGTTATCATTGACCAGAAACTCAACTGGACTCACATATAAACACATTGGCTACAAGAGCAAGTCAGAAGCCAGGAATACTGTGGCACGTAACTTACCTCTTGACTCTCCAAAGCTTGTCCGTCATCTACAAGGCACAAGTCAGGAGTGTGATGCAATACTCCCCACTTGCTTGGATGAGTGCAGCCCCAACAACTCTCAAAAAGCTTGACACCATCCAGTACAAAGCAGCCCGCTTGATTGGCACTACATCCACAAGCATTCACTCCCTCCCCCAGCAGTGCTCAGTAGCAGCAGTGTGTATTATCTATAAGATGCACTATAGAACTTCACCAAATCTCCTCAGACAGCACCATCCAAACCCATGACCACTTCCGTCTAGAAGAACAAGGACAGCAGATATATGGGAATACCACTACCTCCAAGTTCCCCTCCAAGACACTCATCATTCTGACTTGGAAATATATCACTGTTCCTTCACTGTTGCTCCATCAAAATCCTGGAATTCCCTCCTCAATTACATTGTGGTCAACCCACAGCAGCTAGACTGAAGCAGTTCAAGAAGGCAGCTCACCACCACCTTCTCAAAGGCAACTAGGACCGGCAATACTGCTGGCCAGTCAGTGATGCCCACATTCCACAAAATGAATATTAAAAATGTAAGGAACTGAATGACCATTGGTATCAGAAGTCAGTTGTTCGTTAAGAAATGTAATGGATCAGCAGCAGTAGTTACCATGATAACAACGTGATGCTGAAAGACAATATTACCTCAGCAACCAGCAGACACTAGAATGAAAGTATAACAACTCACATATATAATATAAGAAAATGCTTTAAAAATTGTGCATTGTGCTGCATGGTGACTGACAAAGTTGGTACCAAGAAAGACTTGAAATAGCTGAGGGTTGTGTTGTTCATATGTGATCATTTTCTTCATGGATTACACATATGGAGTAACTTGCAAATGATAGTGCATGCAAATTTTTTTTATGAAACGGGAACATTAGGAATCATACATTTTCACACTATCGCTTTCCATATTCACATGACTTTTATTTAATCATAGGTAAATAAAGTTTTGTTGGCAAGAATGATTTTACACACTGTGTGGAACATTGTTTAAAATTACCAGTGAAATAATGGTAACTTGACATCAGGTGGCATATCAACTTGACATTGTCCCATCTGAATAAAACTATTTATTGCAGCTGCTGTTTCTGTTCTCCTGGTCTATGTTTCTCTCAGATTTCTAGTGTGGGAATTCTTCATCCTTGGAGGCTTTAAAACCGAGAACATCAGTGTGAGATGTGTATTCTTGGATGTGTTTGTCAGCAGATCAGAAGAGGAAAACCCACAGCATCCGAGGTGATGATGATGTGCAGTGGTAGGATCAGCAGATGCACAGGAGGGAGCAGCACAGAAGACTGAAAGCTGGAGGGAGAACTGAGAACAGAGTAGGAGAAGAGATTGAGCCAGTGTTTGGGAGTGACTCTGGATCTTAGGGAATGATTTCTATGCTGGGAGTGAGCGTCAACCAGATTTTGGCAGTGACTTTGGGAGGTACTCCGTTCTCCAGGATGGATCATGTGCTTAGAGAGTGTCTGTGACTCGGAGAGTTACTGTCTGCTTGGAAGTGATTGTGACTTGCAGACTCCAGGCTGACCAATGCTGAGGAATGAAAATAAGAAGCACTTAAATGGGGAGAGTTAACCGACAAAAGGAAAAGCCAATTTCAGTCTAATTTCTGATGAAGGATCATCTCAAGCTGAAAGTGAACTTGTTTTTCTTCACAGATGTTTCTTGATTTGCAGAGAATTTCTAGCATTTTTTTCATTTTAATTTTTAAAGCACAGAAACAGACCATTTGGCCCAACTGCTTTCTCCTGATGCCTGTCCTTGACATGAGCTTTCTCCCTGCCTATTTTATCTCACCCTTTCAGTGGATCCTTCTATTCCATTCTCACATAATGTACCCAGCTTCCTAGCAAATTCATCTAAACTATTTCCTCAATCATTCCCTGTGGCAATGAGTTCTATATTCTCATCATCTTTTTAAAGACTTCTATTACGTCGCCCCTCAGCCTTCTATTTTCTGGGAAAAGTGTGCTGGCCTGTTGAGTCTTTCCTGTAGTTACAATCTCTCAATCCTCAATCTCATCCTTATCATTATTTTTGCATCTTCCCTAATTCTTTCATGTCCTTTTCAATTGCACAGCACTTTGGGTGGCCGAACCAAGGTTCTGCACAAATTGAACGTAACTTGTCTGCTTTTCAATGGTCCTCTGCTAATAGTAGCCTAAATGACATTGCTGCTAGACTGGGTCTGTAGTAGGTGATGAGGGAACGAACAAAAGGATAAAATGTACTTGACCTCATCATTGCCAATGTACCTGCTACAGATGCACCTGTCCATGACAGTATCAGTCAGACTAACTGCAGCACTGTCCTTGTGGAAATGAAGTCCTGCCTTCAGAATGAGAATACCTCATATTGTGTTGTGTGGCACTATCATTGTGCTGAATGGGACAGACTTTGAACAGATCTAGCAAGACTGGTCATCAGAGATGTTGTGGGCTAACATGAGCAGCACAGTCATACTGCAACACAATGTGTAACCTCATGGCCGAGCATCTTCCTCATTCTGCTGTTACCTAGCTCGGGGATCACCCCTGGTTCAAAGAAGAATGCAGGAAGACATGCCAGTCATCTCAGCTCCACAATATCTCTGCAGGAGATCCTCAGGGAGTATCCTAGAAAACCATCTTCCAGTTCTTCATCAATGAGCTTTGCTCCATCATAAGTTCAAAGGTGGGAATTTCATTGATGGATTGCACAATGTTCAGCACCATTTGCGACTCCTCAGATACTGAACCAATCCATGTCCGAGTGCAGCAAAATCTGGACAACATCCAGTTACCTAGAAAGGGTATCAACCCTGGTTCAATGAAGAATGCAGGAAGACATGCACCAGGCATAGTTCAAAATGATGTCATCCTAATTAAGCTACAAAACGGGACTACTTATGTGCCTAACAGTATAAGCAGCCACACACATATGGAGCCAGGTGATCTCACAACAAACAGGCTAGATGTAAGTTCT
The DNA here is from genome assembly GCA_024137785.1 of Ginglymostoma cirratum. Classification (NCBI taxonomy): domain Eukaryota; kingdom Metazoa; phylum Chordata; class Chondrichthyes; order Orectolobiformes; family Ginglymostomatidae; genus Ginglymostoma; species Ginglymostoma cirratum. The sequence goes on from JAHRHZ010000002.1 coordinate 2,397,320, forward strand.
GCAATCCTACCACATCCAGTTGTGAATGGTGGTGTACAATTGAACAATTGACTGGAGGAGGAAACTCCACAAATATCCCCAACCTCCATGACAGGGGAGCATTGTACATCAGTGTAAAAGATAAGGCTGAAACATTCACGAAATCTTCAGCCAGTGGTGCCAAGTGGATGATCCACCTCAGCCTCGTAGAGTGGTATGTAACCTCACAGGTACCAGTCTTCAGCCAACTTAATTGGCTCCACATGATAGCAAGACAGGGAATAAAAGCACTGGATACTGCAAAGTCTTTGGGCCCTGGCAATGCTCCAGCAAAAGTACAGAAGAGTGTGCTCCAGAACTTGCCACTCCCTAGTCAAACTATTCCAATACAGTTTCAACACTGCTGTCTACCCAACAATGTAAAAAATTGTCCAGGTATATCCACAAAAAGCAGGACAAATCCAACCCAGCTAATTACCAGCCCATCAGTCTATTCTCGATCATCAGCAAAGTGATGGAAGATATCATCAACAGTACAACCAAGCAGCATAAACTCAACAATAACCTGCTCACTGATGCCCAGTGTCACTCAGTTTCTCATCTCATTACAAACATGAACTAAAGAGCTGAGGTCTGGAGACGAGGTGAAAGTAACATCACAGCCACAATTGACCGAGTATGGCATTGAGGAGCTGAGCAAACCTGCAATCAATGGGAAACAAAAATAGGGATTGCTGGAAAAGCTCAGCAAGTCTGACAGCATCTGTGGAGAGAAATCAGAGTTAATGTTTTGGGTCGAGTGACCCTTCCTCAGAATCAATGCAATCAATGGGAATTGGGGGAGACTATCTGCTGGTTCATGTCAGACTTGGAATATAGGAAGTCGATTGTGGTTGTTGGAGGTCAGTCATCTCAGCTCCATAACATCTCTGCAGGAGTTCCCCAGGGAGTATCCTAGAAAACCATCTTTAGGTTCTTCATCAATGAGCTTTGCTCCATCATAAGGTCAAAGGTGAGATGTTCGTTGATGGATTGCACAATGTTCAGCAGCAATTGCATCTCCTCAGATACTGAACCAATCCATGTCTGAATGCAGCAAAACCTGGACAACATCCATTGAAAAGTAACAAATAACAATCATGCCACCCAATGCCTGGCAATGAACGTCTCTGATAAGAGACAATCTAACCAGTGCCCCCTGATATTCAATGTCGTTACATTCGCTGAATCCCTCACTATGTTGGGGTTACCATTGAGCAGAAGCTGAACTGGAGCAGTTGTACATATGTAGTGGTTACAAGTGCAGTTCAGAGGCTAGAATTACTGCAGCCAGGAACTCACTTCCTGAGATAGTAGGAACTGCAGATGCTGGAGATAACAAGGTGTAGAGGTGGATGAACACAGCAGGCCAAGCAGCATCAGAGGAGCAGGAAAGCTGACGTTTCAGGCCTAGAACCTTCTTCAGAAACTCACTTCCTGACTTGCCAAAGACTGTCCACCATCTTATTCATGGCCGCAAGCTTTCAACTGACATCACATTCCATGGGAGCAGAAATGCAATCTCCAAATCCTTTAGGGCATTCGTGAGGCAGCTCCTCCAAAGAAACAATGAGGGGGAGTGGTAGAGGAAGCTCATTTTCCACTTGGGAAACCTGCAGCCTTTGGGCCTCAATAATGGTTCCCATTAGCCCCGATTGATTCTCTAAGGTTGACCATTGCCCATTCTTTTGTTTGCCTAACTGTTAATTTCTTTCAGAGATAGTAGGAACTGCTGGTGCTGGAGAATCTGAGATAACAAGGTGTAGAGCTCCATTCCCGTACTTCTCAGATGTCCTCGTTCTTCAAGGACCGCAACTCCCCCCCCACCCCACCCCGCAGTGGTCGAGAACGCCGTCGACCGTGTCTCCCGCATTTCCCGCAACTCATCCCTCACACCCCGTCCCCGCAATAACAACCAAAAAAGAATCCCCCTCGTCCTCACGTACCACCCCACCAACCTCCAGATCCAACGCATCATCCTCTGACACTTCCGCCATCTGCAATCTGACCCCACCACCAAAGATATTTTTCCCTCCCCACCCTTGTCTGCTTTCCGGAGGGACCACTCTCTCCGTGACTGCCTTGTCCGCTCCACACTCCCCTCCAGCCCCACCACACCCGGCACTTTTCCCTGCAACCGCAGGAAGTGCTACACCTGCCCCCACACCTCCTCCCTCACACCCATCCCAGGCCCCAACAAGACTTTCCACATCAAGCAGATGTTCACCTGCACATCTGCTAATGTGGTATACTGCATCCACTGTACCCGTTGTGGCCTCCTCTACATCGGGGAAACCAAGCGGAGGCCACAACACTCGGTTCGCACGAAACAACTGCACCTCCCAGTCACGAACCATTTCAGCTTCCCCTCCCATTCCTCAGATGACATGTCCATCCTGGGCCTCCTGCAGTGCCACAACAATGCCACCCAAAGGCTGTAGGAACAGCAACACAGATTCAGCTTGGGAACCCTGCAGCCCAATGGTATCAATGTGGATTTCACAAGCTTCAAAAATCTCCCCTCCCCCACCACATCCCAAAACCAGCCCAGCTCGTCCCCGCCTCCCTAACCTGTTCTTCCTCTCACCTATCCCCTCCTCCCACCTCAAGCCGCACCCCCATTTCCTACCTACAGATCTCATCCCGCCCCCTTGACCTGTCCGTCCTATCTCCTCCCCACCTACACTCACCTTTACTGGCTCCATCCCCACCTCTTCGACTTGTCTGCCTCCTCTCCACCTATCCTCTCCTCTATCCATCCTCTATCCGCCTCCCCCTCTCTCCCTATTTATTTCAGAACCCCCTTCCCCTCCCCTCCCCCATTTTCTGATGAAGGGTCTAGGCCCGAAACATCAAGCTTTCCTGCTCCTATGATGCTGCTTGGCCTGCTGTGTTCATCCAGCTCTACACCTTGTTATCTCGGATTCTCCAGCATCTGCAGTTCCTATTATCTCGTGTAGAGCTGGATGATCTCTTTGCTTTGATTGGGGTGGTGGGGGGGCGGTGATGGCTCGAGGCGGAAGAGGCTGTGAATCCCGTTCCCGCCGCCAGGGCGCTAATTCCTTCACCACCCACATGATAGTCGCTCGAGCTCGCGCAATCTCAGATTCGAACTCCCGACCGCTGTCAGCCACCATTGAGTGGAGTCAGAACTACACCTTCCATCTGCTAGAGATAAAAGGTACTGCAGATGCTGGAGAATCCGAGATAACAAGGTGTGGGGCTGGATGAACACAGCAGG
>JAHRHZ010000002.1:2415578-2446979 GCA_024137785.1 Ginglymostoma cirratum
AACTCAAACTGGGCATCACCTGCTGAGTGATGCCCAGTTTGAGTTCTGCCAGGGCACTCAGCTCTTGACCTCATTACAGCCTTAGTTCAAACATGGTCAAAACAGCTGAATTCCGGAGGTGATGAGAAAATGACAGCCCTTGACATCAAAGCCACATTTGACTGTGTGGCATCATAAAGCCCTGGCAAAACTGGAATCAAATGGTATCGGGGCAAACTCTCTTTTGGTTAGTTATACCTAGCACAAAAGAAGATGGTTGTGGTTGTTGGAAGTCAGTCATCTCTGGTCCAGGACACGTCTGCAGGAATTCCTCAGGGTAGTGTCCTCGGCTGAACCATCTTCACTTCTTCATCAATGACTGTCCCTTCAACATAAGGTCAGAAATGGTTATGCTCATCAATCATCACACAGTGTTCAGCACCATTCACACTTTGTCAGATACTGAAGTAGTCCATGTTCAAACCAAACAAGATCTGGACAATATCCAGGCTTGGGCTGACAAGTGGCAATTAGCATCTGCACCACACAAAGGCCAGGCAATGACTATCTCCAATAAGACATAATATAATTACCTCCCTTCTCATTCAATGGTGTCACCACTCATGAATCCCCCGTTATTTTGAGGATTACCATTGACCAGAAACTCAACTGGACTCACCACATAAACACAGTGGCTACAAGAGCAAGTCAGAGGCAAGGAATACTGCAGCAAGTAACTCTCCTCCTGACTACTCAAAGCCTCAAGAAGCTTTACACCATCCAAGACAAAGCAGCCTGCTTGACTGGCACCATATCCATAAGTATCCACTCTCTCCACCATCAATGCTCAGTAACAGCAGTGTGTACTATCTACAAGATGCACTGCAGAATCTCACTAAAGATCCTTAGATAGCACCTTCCAAACTCGTGACCACTTCCATCTAGAAGGACCAAGGCAGCAATACATGGGAACGTCACCACCTGCAAGTTCCCTTCCAAGCCACTCACCATCCTGACTTGGAAATTCCTTCACTGTTGTTGGGTCAAAATCCTGGAATTCCCTCCCTAAGGGCATTTTGGGTCAACCTATAGCACTTGGACTGTAGCAGTTCAAGAAAACAGCTCAGTACTACCTTCTCAAGGGCAGAAAGGGATGGATAGTAAATATTGCCCCAACTGGTGACGCCCTCATCCCACAAATGAATTTAAAAAACCTAGATCAGGATCAAGACTGTCCTGCCTAAGTCACTCAGACACTGCTGTATTCCTGACCTTAATGTCATGGGATGGTAGGTTTTGGAGCAGGACCTGGATAAGCCTGTCCTTCAGGCACAGCACATCTAATGGTGGGATGGTCAGTGCAGTTCAGGCTTTGGAGAATCCCAGGGATTTTCAGATGGGAGATAGATTGTGCTTGAGTCAATGGGATTTAGGATGTTTGGGTCTTTATCTATGTGGGGATCCTCTATCAGTACCTAGTCTGTAGGTTGTTCATTATTCCTGGAATTAACCCACTTTTGTCCATCAGATTTACTTCTCCTGACAGCAGAGATTTTACCACCTTTTGCAGCTTCAGGAGCCCAGACACAAAGACAACAGTGACACCTGCAGCACTAACTGGTCCAGAGATAGTAGGAGCTGCAGATGCTGGAGAATCTGAGATAACAAGGTGTAGAGCTGGATGAACACAGCAGGGCAAATAGCATCAGAGGAGCAGGAAGGCTGACGTTTCGGGCCTAGACCCTTCTTCAGAAATGGGGGAGGGGAAGGGGGTTCTGAAATAAATAGGGAGAGAGGGGAAGGCGGATAGAAGATGGATAGAGGAGAAGATAGGTGGAAAGGAGACAGACCGGTCAAAGAGGCAGGGATGGAGACCCTAACCCTATCGCAGGAGCCCCACTTTAAATCAAATCAAACTTAAAGGTTTGAAAGTGAAAAATATTTTGTACATGGCCTTGGGGCGTAACTCCTTAGAAATATTAGAGGTTGTTGTCGGTCATACAGCACGGAAACAGAACCTTCAATCCAACTCGTCCATGTTGACCAAGTTTCCCAAACTAAACTAGGCCCAAATTCCTCGAACCTTTCCTATTCATGTACCTGTCCAAATGTCTTTTGAATGTTGGAACTGTATCTGCAGCTACCATTTCCTCTGGCAGTTCATTCTACGTACCAATCACCCTATGTGTGAACACATTGCCCCTTTTAAATCTTTCTCCTCTCAACTTAAAATTATCCCCTACCCTAGGGAAAAGAGATTTGCCATTCCCCTTATCCATATTCCTCATGACCTTATAAATCTCTATACGGTCACTCCTCAACCTCCGACACTCCATTGAAAAAAGTCCCAACCTACCCAGCCACTCCTTACAACTCAAACCCTCCAGCCCCAGTAACACCTTTATAAATCTTTTCTGCAGTCTTTCCAATTTTATAATATCCTATTTAGGCCAATACATGAAGAGCTGCAACCCAATAATAGTAATCAATGTTGGAGGAGAAGCAGAAAACATATTTAATGAACCTTTGTGGCAGTAGAATATCTTTTTTTTTAAACTTCAGCAGCCACAATTCACAGGAGTGCATTCAAATGTTGATAGATATGATTGACAAGTCATACTGATCTCAAGATAAAACGAGTGCAACGTTTCTCTGGAATATTCAATAATTTATTCTTTGGACCTAAATATCTTATAATTGATGCACTATTATAGAGAATCATGTCATAGAAATTCACCAGCTTTTTCTCTCAAGTTTCTCCAAAAGTAAATAGCAGAAGCAGAAAAAAAATTGGAATTTCTCATTCTTACTCGACCCTTGATTGCAATCTATTGTAGATATGTACCAAATTATTTTTCCTTCCTTCATTCCTCATGACAATTTCTTATGCTTCTGGCTTGAGGGACCAAAACATTTACCTCAGCCACTCTCTTCCTTCCTTATGTATGAAAGTTTTAGGATCAGTTTTGCTATTTCTGGCTCATTTACACTGATTCTATTTTTTCAGTCTTCAACAACTTGTTGGTCACCATTTGCTCATTTCTAAAACATGCCAAATCCTCAAGATTACTTATGTGCTTTGCAACGGTTCATCAAAACCTCTTCCTTCAACACCACTATGATCCACCTGTTTCATATCCATTTTATGCCAAATGGAGAAAGGTTTATCATGGGTAGATACCACAGCTTTGTCAGAGGTAGGTCATGCCTAACAAATCTGGCTGAATCTTTCAAGGATGTGACCCAGTATGTTGATCAGGGCTTTGCAGCTAATGTCGTTTATATGATTTCAACAAAGCCTTTGACAAGGTCCCACATGGGAGAATGATTAAAGGTGGTAAAGCATATGGGATCCAAGGTAACTTTGCAAGTTAGAAAATTGTAGTGGGAGGAGACAGAGGGTGCTGGTAAAAGGCTGTTTGTGCGACTGAAGGCTGGTTATGGTTTAGTTTGCATTTCTGTCTCTGAGTTAGAAAGCTGTAGTTTCTTGGCTCTCTCCAGAGACTAGAGCACTGAGGGTGACATGTCGCTGCTTTTGGGAACATATGATTTATGGAATCAGTTACTTATAAACCCTTAACTTCATTGGCTGTGAAATGCTTTTTGACACCCTAAGGTTGTGAAAGTTGACATATGCACATCTTTCTTTTAGGGATATAGATGCTTCATGAGAAATGGTGGACTGAGAGTAGTGTGGATATTGCAGCTGCTCCTGAGATTGCAGGCTTACTTCTAACTTTATTATTGTTTCTATTATTACATTTCAGTAGTTTAAGATTTTTATTTTGATTATTTTTTGGCTCTTTAATATTCAAAAAAACAAAAAAAAAATTTGGTTAAGTACATGAATAAGAAAGGTTTGGAGGTATATGGGCCGAGTGCAGACAGGTGGGACTAGTTTATTTTGGGATTATGGTCGGCATGGACTGGTTGGACTGAAGGGTCTGTTTCCATGCTGTATGCTGTACATATTGAAATTATAAACCCCTGGATAGACAAAATGTCCCAGTTCATAATGACGTTCACCAATATATTGTGTATCAGACTCTTACGTAGGATCCTAAGTGTTTCTGTGGAAAATAAAACACCAGGCTAAGAAATTAAATTTCTTGGCTTAAGCTAAGCAGTGAATTTATTGTGAGATAAAACAACTGAGAAACATCAGCACAACATTTAGCTTACACCAAATTTAGAATGAAGCCAAAATACCAAAGCACTTGAAAATGACTCAAGATCTTTCTCAGGTCATGAAATGAACCTCAGAAGGGTGTATGATGAACATACCACGTTGTTACAACATCAAGCTTTTTATGAGCTGAGGATACTCAAAGATCTGTACAGTCTCATCTCCACTCCCTCACTCATGAATACTCAGGAGTCTTCATGGACAGGAGAGTACAAACATTCACAATGGTATTAGTCAAACACCCATTACCTGAGGAGGATTTGTCTATAATTCACATCACAACAGGTCTGTTTCTACCCCTTCTCTATTCCTGGGAGTTGGATACCCTTACAAGCACAATGGCCATTGCAGTAAAATTGGAACAAGGCTGTTAAGGGGTCGGTTTAGGAAGTGAGAGGAAGGCAAGTATTGCAGGACCTCTGAATGTATCTCACTCTCCAGCCAGTACCGAGCTCAAAATCCTGATGAAAGAGGTGGGTGAGCCGGGAGTCCACAGCACCACAGCTGGCTTAGCTGTACAGGGAGGTACACTGAAGACTGGAAGAGCAGTAAGAGACTCGATTGTTCTAAGAATAGACAAATGTTTCTGTGGCTGGAGACATGAATCCAGGATTGTATGTTCCCTTGCTAATACCAGGATCGAGGATGTCACCGAGTGGGTACAAGTGTCAGGAGGGGTATACTTAGTGATCATTGTATCAGAAGGTTTAGGTGTGGTGATTGAGAAGGACAAGGAACAATTATGAACAAGAATAATGAACTGGGGAAAACCAACTGCAATTGGGTAAGGAACAGATCTGGCCAGATAAATTGGAATAAAAGATTGTCAGATGAAATGGTAAATGAACTTTAAAAATGAGATTACTTGGTTGGAGTAAGAATTATGGAGACACTGGCCATAACTTTCCAGTCTTCCTGAGAATTGGAAGTGGAGCAGGAGAATGGAAGAACTGCAAATATTACACCCTTATTCAAATAAGGATGTAAAGATAAATGCAGCAATTAACATTAGTGGGAGTAAAGCTTCTAGAAATAATAAATCAGGACAAACTAAGTCACTTGGGCAAATGTGAGTTAACTAAGGAAAGATACAACAGATCTATAAAGGACAAGGAATATTTAACTAACCTCCAGAAGTCTTCTGATGATGCAACAGAAAGGCTTGATGACCCATGGTGTTAAGCTTCTTGAGTGTTATTGGAACTGCTCCCATCCAGGCAATTGGGAAGTATTCCATCACATGCCTGACTTACACCTTGCAGACGGTGGACAAGCTTTGGGGATTCATTCGGTGAGTTACTCACCGCAGTATTCCTAGCATCTGACCTGCTCCTGTAGCCACTGTGTTTATGTGGCAATGTATTATGTGGCCAGTTGAGTTTCTGGTCAGTGGTAACCCCCAGGATATGATAATAGGGGATTCAGTGATGCTAACATTGAATGTCAAGGGGGATTGGTTAAATGGTCTCTTATTACAGACGGTCATTGCCTGGCCTTTTTGTGGTGCAAATGTTACTTGCCACATGTCAGCCCAAGCCTGGATAATGTGGTGCACATGGACATCCAAAAGGCAGTTAATAACATGCCCCACACAGCTTTGTGAGTAAAGTGAAGCAAAGGTCAAGTAGCTTCATGGTTACAACATGATCTGAGTGACAAGGAGTAGTGAGGAAGTGATGAATGGATGTTTCTCAAGCTGAAGAAAGGTTTATAGTGATGTTCTCCGGGGTTAGGTGCTAAGGGACATGGTTCTCCCTTAGATATAATTAATTACCTAGATCTTGATGTACACAGCATAATAACAACATTTACACTAAATTCGGGGGTGTTATGAACTGTGAGAAGGATGATGTAGAATTTCAAAAGGAGATAAACAGGTTTGTGAAATGGGAAGAGAGATAGGAGATCAAATTTAATGCACAAAAGTGTGAAGTGATTTGTTTCAGTACAGAGAACACAGAAAAACAATCTAATGTAAAGGTACAATTCTAAAAGGCTAGAGGAGCAGAGGCACCTCAGTGAAGCTGTGCAAAATCAATGAACGTTGCTGGAGCGTTTGAGAAAGTAGTTAATAAAGCAAATGGCATCCCAGGGGTTATCAGCAAGGGCACAGATTACAAAAGCAAGATAGTTTTCTACAAAACCCACATTAAACATTGTCTTAGCCTGAGCTGGAGTGTGTCCAGTTCTGGCACTAGGCTTTATATATTCGTGATAGTGGAATGAAGATTCACGTGAATGGCTTCAGGAATGACAAACTTCAGTTATAGAGTAAGATTGCAGAAGAGGGACTGTTTTCACTGGAGAAGAGAGAATTGATAGCATATTTGATAAAAGTTTTCAAAATTATGAGAGGTCTGGACAGAGCAAACAGAAAGAAACTGATCCTACTTGTGCAAGGATCAAGATTGACGGGACACAAGCTTAAGGTAATTGGCAAAAGCGGTAGTGATGACATCAGAAAAAAAATTTCATACAATGAGCAGTCGGGGTCTGGAACATAAGGCCCAAGAGTTGTGGAGACAGGCTCAATTGAGCATTCAAGAGAGAACTGCAAAGTATGAATGTACCATGGGGAGAAGGCAGGAAGGAGTACGAGGACTGAAGAATCAGTCATACGCCTCACACATCTGTATAATTCCTCTGTGTCTCTGGAGGCTCAAAGACATCATGAAAGCTTGAATGTAAATCTTATTTGAAGGGTTTCTCTTCTCCCCCACCCCATGTTAACAGTGCTTGGAACAGATGCTCCTTGGATATTAAGTGATCTTCAGGATACCCTCTTTAAACCTCTCTGCATCAATACCTCTGTCCACTTATTTAGGACCCTTGTTAAACCCATTGGTTTGACCAAATTGTTGTTAATCCCTTTCTTAGCACTCCTTTGTCTCTGCTATTTTAATTTCTATCTGATTACATTTCTATGATATACTTTGGGATGTTTTATTATATAAAGGTGCTAAATATATGCAAGCTGTTGTCCTCTCACTCTTCAGTCTTCAAGGTACTGACCCAGAGGACAGACTGTGGATTTTGAATGGCCTTTAGTGCTCTGTTTGAGTGCCCATTCAGCATGTAGAGAGCTAAACAGTGAATGTTGTGAGACAATGGAGACTGTCACAGCTGAGGCACGTCCTGCCCTCCCCCTGACTCCCCAGCTGGACTCACTGGTAAGGAATAGGATTCCTGGCTGATTCTCCTCCTCCATTGACCAAAGACACTGAGGCTAATTGAGGTACCTCATTACTGCCCCAAGAATGGCTCCTCCCCTGACTGCATGTGCTGGTCGATCAGAAGCTGAAGTCTTTTGAACCACTGAGTATCTGATTGTCTTCTTGGTCAGATTGAGAGTCAGTGAGTGACTTGTACCTGACACAGCACTGAAAGGATGCTATATTTACACAGGAGCTTCTGTACATATTGAAGTCTTCTGGTGATGTTTGGTAATCAGGTCGAAGGTTACACAATTTTTTAAACAATAGGACCAATGGTGGGAGAGGTTTGAGATAGACACTGTTGACACAGACAGAACTTTGGAATGATAGCTCCCCTGTGTGAGCAGTGGAGGGTAAACAATACAGACAGTTCTCAGTGAAAGAGAAGCAGGTGACCTAGCTTCGAGTCCACATGCAGACATCGTGTCTGATGAGAGGAGGAGAACAACAATGTGAAACAGTGGACACACGTCACACTGGAAGGGTTTGTCTCCCGTGTGGATTCGCTGATGTTCTATGAGGTCCAAGAATTGAATCCTTTATTACAGCACTCACACATACTGGGTTTCTCCCTTATGCGAATGCATTGACAGATCGGAATACACTCACTGTGTGACAGCCTTGTCACGTATTTTAGCCCAGTCTGGATCCAGTGGTATTTTTGGAGATCAGATGATAAATATCTTGTTATAGGCTTCACACCAGAAGAGTTCATCTCCTCAAACCTTCTGGTGGTGCAAGAGTCAAGGATTTCACAGTCACTCCACCATGGAGATTCTCTGAGGGAGCAGGAGCTTTCACGAGTGTGTGAAGAAAATGTCACATATTTCACACATTAACAGTTTTTCCCCAGCAGGTATATGTTCGTGATACATCAGGCCCAATGATTGTACAAAGCCTTCATTAAACACTCTGCACTAGTTGGACACGTCATTGTCACTGACAGTGTGAAACCATGGCTGTATACCTCACATTTCAATGGTTTCTCCCTGGTCAGTAATTTTGGCCTTCTGAAGCATTTGCCACACAACCTAGCAAAAACCCTTTCTCAGTGTGGTTGTGTCTGTGTTTCTTGAGTATCACTGACTATGTGAATACTCAGTCACACACCTTATTTGGCTTCCCCAACTGTGTGAATGCGACGGTGATCCAACATTCCCCACAATTGTTCAAACTCCTCATGACACACGTCACACGTGAATATTTTCTTCTCCCCAGTGTGAGTATGCCGGTGTTTCACCAGGCCTGACAATTGTGCAAAGCTCTTATTACACACCTCACATTTGAAAGTCTTCTCCCCAGTGTGAAGGCGTTGGTGTTCAAGGAGGTTCGAAGACCGTGAGAATGATTTGTTACACACTTGGCAGGTGAATGGTTTCTCCCCAGTGTGAATGCGTTGATGTGTACGGAAGTGAGTTGAGCGTGAGAATGATTTGTTACACACCTGACACCTGAAGGGTTTCTCCCCTGTATGGATGCTCTGGTGTTCCAGGAGCCTTGTAGATGTTGCGAATGCTTTGTCACAAACTTCACATTTGAAGAGTTTCTCCCCTGTATGGATTGTTTGGTGGACCCGGAGGCTCGATAACTGCGTGAATGATTTCTCACACACCTCACACGTAAATGGTTTTTCCCCTGTATGAATGCGTTGGTGAACACGTAAGGTCGCTGACTGAGAGAATGATTTCTTACACACGTCACAGGTAAATGGTTTCTCCCCTGTGTGAATGCGTTGGTGCACCAGAAAGTCTGACGAGCACCAGAATGATTTGTTGCACAATTCACACTTGAAAGGTTTCTGTTCCATGCAGCTGTCCATGTATTAACAGTGATTCCCTGTTGCTGGGGGATCTGATAAATCTGTGGAACTCTCCTCACAAACCCGACAGTTGAACAGCCTCTTACCTGTAGGAATGAATCAGTATTTCATGAGACTTGATGAACGAATGAAGCTCTTACCACACCTGGAGCCTGCTCTCACTTCTTCCCAGAATCACACTGACCGATCGCTCAGAGTCAAACCTTCAGAAAGGTTGGTTCCGACGGAAGGCTGCACACCACTGACCAGTTTCAGATCTGATGATATGCTCCTCTGAACTGACCGATTTCCGGATGATAGTTTCACTGCCCAACCTTCTCTGTGTTGAGCAATGCTGTGAAGGGGCTGGATGTCTTTCCACAGTTGTGTAGTTGTTCCTTGGGTGACAGCCAAGATCTATCTGCAGTGTCTATCCTCTCTGATTCTCTGGTGTAGTACAGTGCAATTCTTCTGTAAAACAGGAAAAACAAATATGATTTCCTCCAACTCCCTCTGCTTCTTTGCCAAAGGAGCTGATTCCTCAGTAAGAGGCTGTTACACAGTGAGTGCCAGTCTGCTATTCCCCTGTGTGGGGTGAATCAGGATACAGCTCCTTTCTTTTTCATCAATTTGATGTCTCACACCCTGTGTTTCCAGCAGGAACCTTGGCTAGTGAGCAGGAACAGATAACGTGGCTACTTTCTTTCCTTCGCCTAGCGGAACCAGCCCATGTCCCCACCCTCTCCCCTGTCATCCCAGGTATCATTAGGGCAATGGAAAAGACAGTTGGTCTGAATTAGAATGGCCATTAATTCATGGTGAACTATCACCACTAAATTGTTTCAACCTGAAAACATTCCAAACTCCTGGTCACGTCCTTGGGTATGTTCCATTCCACTGAGAGGTAGGGCAGTCCTTAATATTGACTCCATGGATTGTCAAGGCTTCAGGTGAAACAAATTCAAGGAAACTACCACACCCCTCCCAACTGATGAATGCATCCTTCACCATGTTCATCATCATGAGTGAAGTAGACTGAGGACACATCCCTCAACTGGGTGTCCTTCAGGTGCAATGAGCCATCAGCAGCAGCAAGATTATATTCTACCACAATCTCGCAGCCCTCATTCTAGGATTATCATCAAATTAGATAGAATCATATAATGCAATGTGGAAGCAAGCCATTCAGCCCATCGAATGGACACTGACCCTCCAAAGAGCATCCCACCCAGACACACACTCCCCTACCCAGTCCATGTAACTCTGCAGTTCATGGGTAACACATACATCCCTGGACACTACGGGCAACTTAGCATGGCCAATCCACTTAACCTGCACATCTGTGGGAGGAAACCGAAGCACACAGACAGTCACTCGAGGCTGGAATTGAACCTGGATCCTTGGCACTGTGCGGCAGCAGTGCTAACCACTGGGCTGCCATGCTGCCCCCTTACATGAGAAAAGGATCATATAGACATCAACCATGATCGTTTTGAATAGCAGAGTAGTATTGAAGGGCCAGATGGACTACTTCTGCACCTAATTCATGTGTTAATAACTGAGCCCATTGAAAGTTAAGGGTGTCATTGGACCAGCCGCTATGAAAGTGGGATGTAAACTACAACATGAGTGTATCATGGTGTTAAAAATTAAGAACATAGAACATAGAACAATACAGCGCAGAGCAGGCCCTCGATGTTGCGCCGACCTGTGAACTAATCTAAGCCCACCCCCTACACTATCCCATCATCATCCATATGCTTATCCAAGGACTGTTTAAATGCCCCTAATGTGGCTGAGTTAACTACATTGGCAGGCAGGGCATTCCACGTCCTTACCAGTCTCTGAGTAAAGAACCTGCCTCTGACATCTGTCTTAAATCTATCACCCCTCAATTTGCAGCTGTCACCCTCGTACTAGCCAACGTCATCATCCTAGGAAAAAGGCTCTCACTGTCCACCCTATCTAATCGTCTGATCATTTTGTATGTCTCTATTAAATCCCCTCTTAGCCTTCTTCTCTCCAATGAGAACAGACCCAAGTCCCTCAGCCTTTCCTCATAAGACCTTCGCTCCAGACCAGGCAACATCCTGGTAAATCTCCTCTGCACCTTTTCCAATGCTTCCACATCCTTCCTATAACGGGGCGACCAGAACTGTACGCAATGGATGTCTCTTCTGCAGTTTACTGTTTAAGTTGTGGATAGGAATTGTTTAACGCGATGTTGCTTTGCCTTGGTTTGTCAGAATAAACATCATAAAATGTGAAATCATGTCATGTGATTTCTATCAGATGATAATTAGGAATTCAAATATCTTTTAAAAGTCATCAGTTTCTTCTGGATCCCGTGTATACATCAGCCATCAGCACCAGCAAAAACAAATGACCTAAATTATCACATTATACTTGTGGGAGCTTGTTCTGCGCACTTTGATGGCCATGTTTCTGATCTTACAACAGAGAACACACCTCAAGAATAATTCAACTAGATTTTAAAAACTGTGGGACATCTGTGTGAAAAGACCGAAGCAATTGCATTTTTTTTCGTTAAGAGGTTCACAGAGTCAGGGTGGTGTGATGTCTTAGAAGGATTAAAAACAACACACAACATCCAGATCCCAACTTAGAAAGAACTGACTATTCCCAGTCTACAGAATAATCATCAGCTCCCAACACATACACAACACAAAAATATGACATCAGTAAGAATCCTCAGACATTCTGCACCTCCCGTACAATTACACCACACCTTCTTATGTTCAGGAATGAACCATCAACAAAACTCAGCCTGGAAATCAGAAGGGAAATACTTCCAATAAACACACTCAATATCCAACACACAGCTCCAGTCAAACAGTTCAGCACAAAGCACCGAGTAAACAGCTCTCTCAGCTGGATCTTCTCACACAGCATAAGGGACATTTCCACCCCTGATTGCCCACAGGACAGTCAGACTGCCTGAAGAATGGTGTGGATATTATGGGATACAATTTGTATAAAAGCTGCTCCTTCACTCACCATCTCCTCACTTGGTTTTCAGTTCCCTATAGGAAGTGAACCAGCTCTGGAAGAGGAAGGGGAGGGAGTGGGCGGGCTCTCTGATTGACGTCTCTCACAGCCAATCCAAATATTTCTGCAGCAACATGAGTTTCCAGAAGCTTGGGAAACTGACCGGTGACATGGAGGTGACTTTGAGCAGCAGATCAGCTGGAGATTTAAATTTGTCATTGTCCCATTTGAATAAAACCTCACCTTTTGCAGCTGCTGTCTCAGTTCCCCTGTTAATGTTGGTAGATATTTTTAGAGTGGGAATAGCATTCGTCGTCCTCGGAGATTTTCAAACTGAAAACGTGAGATGTTGATCCTCGGATGCGCCCGACACTAGATCAGAACAGGAAGACCCACAGCATTGATGACATGTACAGGATGGAGGGGCGTGGGAGTGATTGCACAAAAGGAATGGACACATGGGAGAAAGGGATGCAGGTGGAAGTACACAGAAGGGAGATGCACAGGCTCCGGGACTTGCGAAGTGATTCAACGATTCAGGGCGTGAGGTGGGTCTCATCGTGTGAGGAGGTGCCCGTGAGTTGGCAACTGACAGCCCTGCCCACGGCCACCTGCTGTGGAGCTTCAGTGCACCCAGCTCCGGTTCTGAGTTTCAACATTCACAACGTCTTGTTTCACTTCTAAGATGTTTTTGTTCCGTTGTCTCCCAGATCCTTTACTAGGCTGTCCTAGTCTAGACCTTGTATCAGTGATATCGTTCAGCGTGCAATACACGAAGATGATTGAGGCAATTCTGTCTCTTTCTAGGGAACATTCTGATCCACGCCCAGGTGTGGCTAGTACCTGAAAAGTCCTTCAACATCCCATTCGCCTTTCTGAATGAGAACTGCCTCAGACAGACACGGGCATCAACACCGGATGAAGGAGGGGAATTGCTTTCTGTAGAGAGAGCTCTGCGAGTGTTCTCATTCAGTACAATGTCATCTCCTACTTCTATTCCCCTGGTCCTGCTTCTTCTCGAGCCTGGCGAAGAGCCGTGCAGACGGTGTTGATCACTGTGGCCTGAGAGAGGGGGTAGCAGGCGTGCTGATCACCAGAGACCAGGAGAGGGTAGCGCAGAAAGTGCTGAATCTTTTCTGAAAGTTTGATGGAGTGTCAACACGGAGAAGTTATTTCCAGCCTCATTTTAAGCGTGAAGAAATTATTCCTTTATGTTCTTATCCGAATGTTTTATTAAAATGCGATCAGCGGTTTCTGCCTCTTATGAGCCTTCCAGACAGTAAGTTTCAAGCCCTCATCACTCTCTTGGTGAAAAAGTATACTTTCAGAAATGGATTTCTGAAGAAGGGTCCCGACCCGAAACGTCAACTTTCCTACTCTGCTGATGCTGCCCGGCCTGCTGTGTTCCTCCAGCTCCCCAGCTTTGTTAATCAGAGAGCCCACCCACTCTGCCCATTCACACCTCTTCCTCTTCCTCTTCCAGAGCGGGTTCACTTCCTATAGGGACTGAAAACCAAGTGAGGAGATGGTGAGTGAAGGAGCAGCTTTTATACAAATTGTATCCCATAATATCCACACCAATCTTCAGGCAGTCTGACTGTCCTGTGGGCAATCAGGGATGGAAATGTCCCTTATGCTGTGTGAGAAGATCCAACTGAGAGAGCTGTTTACTCGGTGTTTTGTGCTGAACTGTTTGACTGGAGCTGTGTGTTGGATATTGAGTGTGTTTATTGGAAGCATTTCCCTTCTGATTTGCAGGCTGAGTTTTGTTGATGGCTCATTCCTGAAATTGGATGCTGGGTGTCTGAGGATTCTCGTCAATTTCCTGATGTTGAGTTCTCTGTGTGTGTTGGGAGCTGGTTATGATCCTGTGAACTGTGAATGGTTATTTCTGTCTGTGTGTTGGAATCTGGACGTTTTCTGTCTTTTCAAATCCTTTGAAGAGCTCCCACCACTCTATCTTTATGATCGTACCAGAAAAGAACTAAGACTTGCAATTATATAGGGCTATCATGGCCACCAATAACCTAAAGTGCTTTACAGCCAAAGAAATCTGTTTTGAAGTTGGTCATTGTTGTAGCGTAGGAAAAATTGCAGCCATTGCGTGCACGGAAAGGCCTCACAAGCGGCAAAGTAGTAACGACCAGACAATCCGTTTTTGATGGTGTTGATGCAGGTTTAATTTTGCCCACATCACCAGTGATAACTCCCACAATCTTCAAAATAATACCGCGGAATCTTTCACTCTCACCTTAGAGAGAGGAGAAAAGGCATCCATTTAACATCATAGTTGAATTCCAGCACCGCTGGTAATGCAGCACTCCCTCACCCTACAATGGAAATATTCAAAAACTGACTGGATGTTTGGTAGGAGCAGAGCTCTAGAATTCTTCATTGATCTTATGTAACCGTCCTGATTTCAGTTATTAGGCAAATACTGACTCTGAATCAGATGAGGAGACATTCGGCAAGATTATTACAATTTTGGGCAATGAAGTTGGTCTTAAAGTGGGTCTGAAAGGACATCGCAATGTGGAAAAGCGGGAGAGTTTTGAGAGGGAATTCCAGAGGTTGGGGCCTTCGCATTCCAAGCCATGGCCCCCAGTTTGGAGCAAAAAAAAGGGAGAAGATTATGAGGCCAGATCTGGAGTAGTACAAGAGCTTGAGGGGTTTAGGAATGGAGGAGATGACAGACATAGAGAAGACAGAAGCTGTAGAAGGATTTTCAAACCAGGAAGAGAGGTGTTTTCAGAGTGGGAGCAGTTACAGGTTAGCGAGCACAAGTATAATGAGTGAATGGTACGTGGTGTGAGTGAGGATGTAGGCAGCAATGTTGAGGTGAATGATGATGATGATGATGTGGTTTTAACACATGCAGCAATCTTCTTGGTGAGGGGCACATTTTCTGTGTGTCCAGTGAGCATAAATATCAGACATTCCCAAGCTGCCTGAGGACTGTATTCCCTTCTTTAATTTTAATGGTAGAATGGGATCATTTCCAGAAGGTTTAACCCTAGGATCCTTTCATTTCTCTTTAATTAACTAAAATTCCTGTAGATTACTGATGGTGGAGGTCTGGAATAATACATTTCCTCTGAGGAAGTGTTGCACTGTCCAAGGGGCAGCGCTAAGGGAGAGCTCCCTCCTTGGATGGGCAGGATTGAGGGAGATTACTTATTATTGGACTTGTTCGTGATTGTTTATCATTGTCGGCTCGGTCACTTAAGAGGGCAGTTCAGAGTCAACCATGTTGTGTGGGACTGGAGTCACATGTAGACCAGATGAAGCATTTGTGTAGATTCCCTTCCTTGAAGGATAATATTTGGATTTTTAGGACAAACTAAAAATTTTCATGCTTTTATTTCACGTGCACCATAAGCACCAGCATGGACCATTTGGCAAGTAGCCAATTTCTCACCGTAATCGTATGGATTCATTTGAACTCTCAGTCTCTGGATTGTTGATCCAGCACCAGTGTTATTCAGCTGTCAAAACTGGAGTCACATTTCTTGAAATATCTTTTAATGCTTAAAACGTGGGCTTGGGTTTGATATTTTTTCCCAGAGCTGTAGCTCATGACTGAACTCGGGATGTGTAGTCTCAATGAGTGCAGTGTATCTAATTTCCCAAGATAATCCAGAACACTTCAACCAGCTACATTAAACTTTCCTCAGCTCCAGCACCTGCACTCATGCCCTTTGAGTTTCCTGAAAGTAATTTTAAAACATAAAGAAGAAAATTTATTTATTTGAGTGTTTTTTATATTAAACACATAAAGAAAGGTAAGGCTGATCTTCACCAGCATCGCTCAAACTCAGAGGATTGAGAGCCTGTTTAACACTCTGTCTGACTGTCTTTTCCATTGTCTTCATGGTGCCTGGGAAATGGGGGTCTGGATGGAGGAAAGAAAGTAGCCACATTGTCTGCTCCAGGTCACTATCCAGTATCCTTACTGGAAACAGACGGTGTGTGACAGTCAAGTGAGGAAAAGAAAGGACTTCTTTCTGATCACCCCCCAACACAAGGAATAGCAGACTGGCACTCGCTGTTTAACAGTCTCTAACTGAGGAGTCAGCCCCTTCAGCAAAGGAGGAGAGGGAGTTGGAGGAAATCATGTTCCCTTTTCCTGTTTTACAGAAGGATTGCACCGTACTACACTAGAGGATACAGAGAGGATAGACATCGCAAGTAGATCTTGACCATCACTAAAGGAAAAACTGCACAACTGTGGGAAGACATCCAGTCCCTTCACAGCAGTGCTGAACACAGAGAAGGTTGGGCAATAAACCTTTCACCTGGAAATTGGTCAGGTCGGGGAGCTTTGACACATCAGATCTGAAACTGGTCAATGGTGTTGAATCTTCCATCAGAACCAACCTTTCTGAAGGTTCAGCAGTGGGTGATCAGTCAGGGTGAGGCTGGGAAGAAGTGTGAGTGGTTCCAAGTGTGGTGAAAGCTTCATTCATTCATCGAGCCTCGTGAACCACTGACTTACTCCTATAGGGGAGAGACTGTTCAAGTGTGAGGAGGCTGCACTAGTTCATGCATCCTGTTTACAGGATTCTTGTACAACTGTTAACACAAGGGCAACTTCATGGAAGGGAATGGATGAAGTGTGCAACTGAGCTTTTACAAAGTTATCAATGCTTGTGAACCACCAAAGCATTCACACTGGGGAAAAACTGCTCAAATGTGAAATGTGTAATAGGGCCTTTCCACATTTAGCGGGCCTCATGAACCATCAACGCACTCGTACAGGGAAGAAACTGTTTACGTGCAGAGTGTGTGATAAATCATTCTTACAGTCATCGACCCTTCTCGTGCATCAAAATATTCACACAGGAGAGAAACCATTCACTTGCAATGTGTGTATCAAATCATTCTCGCATTCATCAACCCTCCGTGTTCATCAACGCATTCACACAGGAGAGAAACCATTCACATGCACAAAATGTGACAAATCATTCTCTGATTCATCGCACCTCCGCAGACACCAACGCATTCACACAGGGGAGAAACCGTTCACATGTGAGGTGTGTAACAAATCATTCGTATCATCATCAGATCTTCAGAGACACCAACGCATTCACACAGGGGAGAAACCATTTATTTGTGATGTATGCAAAAAATCATTCTCATCATCATCGGATCTCTGTGTACATCAACGCAGTCACACCGGGGAGAGACCGTTCACATGCGAGGTGTGTAATAAATCATTCTCACACTCGGGAAATCTCCGCACACATCAACGCATTCACACGGGAGAGAAGCCATTCAAATGTGAAGTGTGTGATAAATCATTCTCTGACTCTTCGAGACTTCTGGTTCATCAGAGGATTCATACTGGGGAGAAACCATTTAAATGTGGTGTGTGTGACAGAGCATTTTCGCAGTCAGTGAGCCTCCGTGTACACCAACGCATCCACACAGGGGAGAAACCATTTATGTGTAATGTGTGCAACAAATCATTCTCAAGGTCGTGGAATCTCCTGCTCCATCAGAGGATCCACACAGGGGAGTAACCTTTCAAATGTGAGATTTATGATGAAACTTTCACGATGGAGTTGACCATCCAGAACATGACAAAATGCACACAGTGGAGAAATTTCCAGGATGATGTTTGAAACAAGGCTTTCACACAGTCAGCATATGTCCTGGTCTATCAATGCACTCATGTGGAAGCAATTCTATCAGTGTAAGTTTTGTAATAAAGCCTTGCACAAAGCAACTACCTAGTTAAATTCATACTAATCTGTCATCAGGGTGAGATTCTCTACATAAGCTCACTGCAAAGGATGGTATTGGTTCAAGGAACAAGAAGCAGATTTCACTCACATCATAACACCAGCGCTGAGGTACTGCTATCAACAGCAGCTCTCTCTTTGAAGGAAGTTGATGATGTTTGTACAGAGTGTAAAATCTCCCAGGTTCAACAAGAAACAACAGAATGAATATGCACTGGAAGTCATCAACTCAGAGAGACAAATGTGCCTGATATTCCTTTCTCTAGATTGTTCAAGATCAGATGTACAACTCAAGATGTTGGGGCTTTCCAAAGTCCCAATTCACTGACTTTGTGGGGATTGCTTTGGAGATTGACATATCTGACTTTAAATTCCTGGGTGTTCGGTACCTTCTGGAAGAAAACCTCTGACTAAGTTTGAGTCCAAGATTTCGTATAGTTCTGATGTACGCATATGAAAAAATGTAGTCCAATTCCTGAGTATCTATAGACTTGACCCCAATCACTCAGACTGATTCTCTTTGTAACTCCATGCATGACATTCTGACCAGCCCTTGATTGACCCTCCTTACCACCAACACTACGAGAACTAACCTACTCTGACTATACTCCACCACCTGTCAACACGCTGATGACCCCCAAACCTGAAAACAACTTCTTGAACTGACTGCACCCGAAATACCCCACCCATTCACCAACCTGACCCAACTGCCACCTGACTCACATACCCACTTACATCATCAAACCTAGCAACTTACATTCCCATTTACATGGTCTACCACCTGACTTAATGATGCATACACCCAGTTACATATCCACAAACATTTGTGCAGGATGTTTATATTATGCCGGTTATTACTGTAAAATGGGAGTGTGTCTTCAACTACTGATTCACTTCACTGTACTTTGTGCAGATCCTTGCACTGATTCTCTTCACTGCTATCTATGTGGATTCCTGTCCTGAGGGAGTTCTTCTGGATGCTGCACTGGAAGGCAGCAGATTTTCTTTATTTTTGGAAGGGTTACTGACCGATACTCCAACTCCTGACCCATTGCTCCCAGGTCCTGCACTCTCCTAGCCTCAGCACTCAGATCCTTCCCCGCCACTCCTTAAATCAAACCTCTCCCTCCCCTCAGCTGCTGATCCTACCTCCCCCAGTTCTTAGCCTGCCAGTTGGAAAGGCTCTGATGCATTGAGAGACATAGGTAACAGGACTCTTAAACATCCTCAGAAGAGTTTACAATGTCTTGTGAGGACTGTTACAATAAAGGCTCTGGATTACTCAAATTATATGCTGACCAAAAGTTCTTGTAGTTTATAACAGTTTTTCAACCAGTGTCTGCATCAGTATTGGTTTTGTAGTAAATATTGACCACCATTTCATTCCCAAACTCACTTTGCTGTTAGACATCTTTTTACTACCCTGATTGATTCAGCTTTCCCTGATTGGATACGCGTTCAGAATGCTCTGGTTGGATAATCAGGGATGTGTCCATGTGACGTCAGTATGAACATGTTCTCGTACGCACAGCAGAGTAATGGAGGGTCAAAAGAAATCACTGACTCGATCTAAGTGTATCAGTTCAGGATATCAGCTCAGAGAAAACAATCGCTCTGAAGGGGAAGGGGAAGGGGAAATGTTTGAGAGAGTATCAGGGGGCAAAATTGGTGGAAATATTTACAGAAAGTATGATATGGGCTGGGGATGGTACTTCCTGAATGAAAGCTATAGGGTTCATGAGGGGGTGATCTATAGAATTAAAAACCTCATCTCCATAGGGTCTTCAGTATACCATCCCATAAACTGAGATGGTGTGGAGGTGCCAGTGTTTGACTGGGGTGGACAAGATCAGAAATCACACAACGCCTGGTTATAGTCCCACAGGTTTATTTGAAAACGCTAGCTTTCAGAGCCTCACTCTTTCTTCAGGTGTTAGTGAGAGAGGTAGTATCAGACATAGAATTTATGAGTAAAAGATCAAAGTGTCACACCACTGATGAGGATGTATTTGACAAACCCAAGATGCTGTTAAATCTTTAATCAGTTAGAAGGTTTCAATTGATTAATATTAAACATTCTATTTTATTCAAAAAGCACACAATTTATAGGCAGTCAGTCAATGTGGCATTTTATAAATTGAGAGTTACAAGTTAGCCAGGAGGGACCTAAAGAGAGAGCTAAGAATAGCCAGGAGGGAACATGAGAAGTCTTTGGCAGGTAGGATCAAGGAAAACCCTAAAGCTTTCTATAGATATGTCAGGAACAAAAGAATGACAAGAGTAAGATTAGGGCCAGTCAAGGACAGTAGTGGGAAGTTGTGTGTGGAGTCCGAAGAGATAGGAGAGGCGCTAAATGAATATTTTTTGTCAGTATTGACACATGAAAAAGACAATGTTGTCGAGGAGAATACTGAGATACAGGCTATCAGACTAGACAGGATTGATGTTCATAAGGAGGAGGTGTTAGCAATTCTGGAAAGTGTGAAAATAGATAAGTCCCCTGGGCCGGATGGGATTTATCCTAGGATTCTCTGGGAAGCCAGGGAGGAGATTGCAGAACCTCTGGCTTTGATCTTTATGTCGTCATTGTCTACAGGAATAGTTCTAGAAGACTGGAGGAGAGCAAATGTTGTCCCCTTGTTTAAGAAGGGGAGTAGAGACAACCCTAGTAATGATAGACCAGTGAGCCTTACTTCAGCTGTGGGTAAAGTGTTGGAAAGGATTATAAGAGAGAGGATTTATAATCATCTAGAAAGGAATAATTTGATTAGGGATAGTCAACACGGTTTTGTGAAGGGTAGGTCATGCCTCGCAAACTTTATTGAGTTCTTTGAGAAGGTGACCAAACTGGTGGATGAGGGTAAAGCGGTTGATGTGGTGTCTATGGATTTCAGTAAAGCATTTGATAAGGTTCCCCATGGTAGGCTATTGCAGAAAATACAGAGGCATGGGATTGAGGGTGATTTTAGCGGATCAGAAATTGGCTAGCTGTAAGAAGACAGAGAGTGGTGGTTGATGGGAAATGTTCATCTTGGAGTTCAGTTACTAGTGATGTACCGCAAGGATCTGTTTTGGGGCCACTGCTGTTTGTCATTTTTTTAATTGACCTGGGTGAGGGCGTAGAAGGATGGGTTAGTAAATTTGCGGATGACACTAAAGTCGGTGGAGTTGCGGATAGTGCGGAAGGATGTTGCAGGTTACAGAGGGACATAGATAAGCTGCAGAGCTGGGCTGAGAGGTGGCAAATGGAGTTTAATGCGGAAAAGTGTGAGGTGATTCACTTTGGAAGGAGTAACAGGAATACAGAGTACTGGGCTAATGGTAAGATTCTTGGTAGTGTGGATAAGCAGAGAGGTCTCGGTGTCCATGTGCATAGATCCCTGAAAGTTGCCACCCAGGTTGATAGGGTTGTTAGGAAGGCGTACGGTGTGTTAGGTTTTATTGATAGAGGGATTGAGTTTCGGAGCCGTGAGGTCATGTTGCAGCTGTACAAAACTCTGGTGCGGCCGCACTTGGAGTATTGCGTGCAGTTCTGGTCGCCGCATTATAGGGAGGATGTGGAAGCATTGGAAAGGGTGCAGAGGAGATTTACCAGGATGTTGCCTGGTATGGAGGGAAGGTCTTATGAGGAAAGGCTGAGGGACTTGAGGCTGTTTTCATTAGAGAGAAGAAGGTTAAGAGGTGACTTAATAGTCACTAATACAAGATGATCAGAGGATTAGATAGGGTGGACAGTCAGAGCCGTTTTCCTCAGATGGTGACGGCTCGCACGAGAAGACATAGTTTTAAATTGAGGGGTGATAGATATAGGACAGATGTCAGAGGTCGGTTCTTTACTCAGAGAGTAGTAAGGGCGTGGAATGCCTTGCCTGCAGCAGTGGTAGACTCGCCAACTTTAAGGGCAATTAAATGGTCATTGGATAAACATATGGATGATAAGGGAATAGTGTAGGTTAGATGGGCTTCAGATTGGTTTCACAGGTCGGCGCAACACTGAGGGCCGAAGGGCCTGTACTGCGCTGTAATGTTCTATGTTCTATGTTCTATGTTCTATGACTCCAAACTAAAACACAAACAGATTCTAAACATGGCCTCACACCTAACACGCATTGTCTGACTTAAAATGGTCCCTCTTCCTTACACTGATAACACCTTTAGATCTCTCAGGATAGGGTCTTGAAATGAATTCGGGGATTTACATATACATATTAATCAATTAAAACTTTCTAACTGATTAAAGATTTAACAGCATCTTGAGTTTGTCAAATACCTCCTCATCAGTGATGTGACCTTTTGATCTTTTACTTCTAAATTCTGTGTCTGATGCTACCTCTGTCACTAACACCTGAAAAAGGAGTGAGGCTCCGAAAGGTTGTGTTTTCAAATACATCTGTTCGACTATAACCTGGTATGTTGTGATTTCTGACCATAAACTGAGATGCTAGATCAGCAAAGATTCGAGGTGTACTCCTGTAAATGGTGGTCCTTTGGTGGAACTGAGGTCATGGCTAGTTCCTCCCTCAAAGCCATCCTTCTCAACCCCCGACTGGTTCCCTGGAGAGTTAATGTCACGGAAACTTTCTGATTGGTTCTCCCCTGTGTGGATCTAGCAGCAAATATGGATTTCATGATCAACTTAATAAAAATGGATTTTCTGGTCATGTTCACATTGCTGCTTTCTGGAGCTAGCTGTGCTGCAGTTTCCTACATTACAAAAGGAGCCACACTTCAAAAAGGACTTCATTCACTGTCAAGTGTTTTTTGATGCAAAGTTGATGTATAAACGCAAATGTTTTGTTAGGGAAACATCTGTGTTTCCTGTGAACTGGAAATTGTAAACCCAATGATGGAGGCAGCATCCCATCCCACAGTGTCCTTGAGGACTGTATTGTGTACAAGACTGTCACTGTAGGATCCTGAATGTTTCAGTGAATAGGAACACATCATAGAACATAGAACAGTACAGCACAGTACAGGCCCTTTGACCCACGATGTTGTGCCGACCTATTATCCTACTCTAAGATCAAAACTAATCTGCATACCGTTCATTTTACTATCATCCAAGTGCCTATCCAGGAGTCGTTTAAATGTGTCTAATGTGTCTGATTCTACTACCACCACTGGCAGTGCATTCTATGCACCCACCACTCTCTGTGTAAAGAACCTATCTCTGACATCTCCACTATATCTTCCTCCAATCACCTTAAAATTATGCCCCTTCGTGATAATCATTTCCGCCCTGGGATAAAGTCTCTGGCTATCCACTCTATCTCCGCCTCTCATCATCTTGTACACCTCTATCAAGTCACCTCTCATCCTTCTTCACTCCAATGAGAAAAGCCCCAGCTCCCTCAACCTTTTCTCACAAGACCTACCCTCCAGTCCAGGCAGCATCTTGGTAGATCTCCTCTGCCCCTCTCTAAAGCTTCCACATCCTTCCTATAATGAGGCGACCAGAACTGAACACAATACTCCAAGTGTGGTCTAACCAGGGTTTTATACAGCTGCATCTTAACCTTGTGGCTCTTAAACTCAATCCTCCTGCCAGTGAAAGCTAACACACCATACGCCTTCTCAACAACCCTATCAACTTGGATGGCAACTTTGACGGATCTATGGACGTGGACACCAAGATCCCTCTGTTCCTCCACACTGCCAAGAATCATAATGACAAACTTTTTTTTTTCACAGAAAAAGGAAAGTAGTTCATAAATTGGAGAAACAAATTAAGATCAACCTGTAAATCCTTCCAATATGTCTGTGGTAAGCATTAAGTGCAGGAGAATGTCATGATGGTTTATGCTTGATGCAGAGTGGTGCTCCTCAAGCTGTAACCTCTGGTGACAGGCTGGTGACCTCTTCCAGGGAGCTTCACCATGGAAATAGACATCAGTACTTACTCTGTGTGCCTCATATACCACTAGAAGCGGGAAAGGAACTGAAGAAGAAGATAGAGAAAGTATCTTGGCTTATAGTGACATTGACCAGTGTATTATGTCCAGGATTCTTAATGTGTCTGTGACTAGGAACACACCAGACTGAATGGTCGGGTAATCTGGTTTCAGAGAAAATGCAAATTGTGAATTGTAAGTATATAGACAATCATTAAACAACAGGGAGTAATACAAAATATTTATGTTCTAACAACTTCAAATCAACTAAAATAACTAAGCACTTGAAAATGACTCAAGATCTTTCCCAGAAATGAATCATGGAAGATTGTAAGGTGAACATACCACACTGTTATTACATTGAGATATGGTGCGGCTGAGTCATACGGCACGGTAACAGATCCGTCCATGCCGATGAGGTTTCCCAAACTAAACAAGTCCCATTTGAGAGCACCTGACCCATATCCCTCTAAACCTTTCATACTTATGTGCCTGTCCAAGTATCTTTTAAATCCATCTTCCACTTCCTCTGGCAATCCACATACAAAACACCCTCTGTGTGAAATTGTTGTCCCTTAGGTTGATTTTAAAATTTTCTCTTCTGCATTAAAATTATGCCCTCTAGCTTTGAACTCTCCTAGCCTAGGGAAAAGACCTTTGCTATTGACTTTATCTATGCCCCTCATGATTTTATAAACCTCAATAAGGTCACCGTTCAACTTCCTATGATCCAGTGAAACAAGTCCCAGCCTATCTAGCTCCCTCTATCACACCCTCCAGTCCCGGTCACATCCTTATAAATCTGTTGTACACCCTCTTCAATTTATTAATATCCTTTCTATAGCAGGGAAACCAAAACTGTTTACAGTACTCCAAAAGTTGCCTAACCAATGTCTTGTACAACCACAACATGATGTCCTGCACTCAGTGGTGAACTCAAGTCTGCAGAACCTCAGCAAGAGGAAGCGATGCCTAGTGGTATTATCAGTAATTAATACAGAGACCCAAGTAATGTTCTGGGGACTTGGGTTTGAATTCCACCATGGCAGACTGTAGAATTTGTATTCAATAAAAGTTTGGAATTAAGAATCTAATGATGTCAACTGTCGGAAAAGCCTACATGGTTCACTGATGTCTTTTAGGGAAGGAAGCAACTGTGATTTCTGACCATAAACTGAGATGCTAGATCAGCAAAGATTAGAGGTGAACTCCTGTAAATGGTGGCCCTTTGACGGAACTGAGATCATGACTTGTTCCTCCCTCAAAGCCATCCTTCTGTCCCCCTGATTGGTTCCCTGGACAGTTTATGTCACGGAAACTTTCTGATTGGTTCTCCCTTGTGTGGATCTAGCAGCAAATATGGATTTCATGATCAACTTAATAAAAATGGATTTTCTGGTCATGTTCACATCCTACATGGTTCACTGATGACTTTTAGGGAAGGAAGCAACTGTCCTTACTTGGCCTAACTTACATGTGACTCAAGACTCACAGCAAAGTGACTGATTGATAATCACCCTCTGGCCTGGCCAGCAACATCCATAATCTGTGAATGAATAAAACAGTACCAGTGCGCCAGAACAGCAATAGACTGAGCTTGTATTCGCTTTAAATTAGAAAATTAAGAGATAATCTAATTGAAATATTTAAGATGATTACACAAATTGATAGAGTAGTTAGAGAGAAATTATTCCTCTTGTAGGAGAGTCCAGAACAAGGTGCAAAGCATTAAAATTCGAACAATTAAAATTAGTTCAGAGTGATGTCAGCAAATGCCTCTTCACAAAAAAGGGGAGTGGAAATCTGGAACACTTTCCCCATAAAAACATCTGCTGAGGCTAAGGATCAATTGCAAACTTCAAAACTGAGATTGATATGTTTCTTTTAGGCTAGGGTATTAAGGATTACGAGAATAAAGGCAGGAAGATCGAGTTAAATTACTCTCGATTTCTCTCTCTACTCATTTTCAATATCAATTGGTTAACATCATCCTCTTAAAGCTTCAGCTGAGCTTCTGACCCCATATCCTTGCCTTAACAAAGTTCACCTATGTAACATTACCCATTCCCAATGTCCCTACTCCCTCACGAGTCCGTCTACTGTTGAAATCCTGATCCAGGCTGTTGTTGCTTCTAGCCAAGACCATTCCAATGCTCTCCTGCCCAACTTCCCATTTTCTCCCTTCTGTACACTGTTCAGCCAAAACACAGCGACATCTATATAACTCTCAATGGATATGATTAAATCATGACCATATTCGAAAAAAAGCAGAAGAGTTCCCTTTGGTCTTCCTCAATAACATGAAGGTTCTTAAGGCCAGATTTTTGCTGTAAAGGTGGATAGCTACAGTGGGAAATTTCCCAACTCAATAAACCTGCCTTAGTAGAAAGACCAGCAAATGATTTAAGAGCAGTTGTGCCAAATGGCCTGTTTCTGTGCTGTAGATACTTTGTAACTTTGTAAACAGTTCCCACTTTGTAAAAGTGTATACAGTTTTGATTTTAACACCTGTTAGTGCCATGCATGAGTTGGAGTCTAATTATAGGAATATATCATAACTTTGCTAGTGACCTAAAGAACTATTCATTGGACAAGTGGAGGTATGAAGAAATTTGTATCTATTAAATTGAAGGAAAATCTCTTGTTGGTGTACTTGTTTTCACCTTTTTTTTTGCATTTGAGAAACACATGGAGAGTTGGGCAAAGACCTAAAATCTAGCCAGATAAATGTTAGAAATTCATGCAAAGCAGCATGTGGAGTCAACCAACTAGCATTTGGTGGTAGAGTTTATTGAATAGTCTTTCAATATTATAACAGTAGGATTAGAACCTGGTATATCTTTGAATATCATATATTGTGGTAACTAATCTTAAATTTTATTGCCAGTTTTAGATAGGAGCCTAAGCCTGAAATAGTTCTTGACCTTGCCTTCTCCTCAACTAGTCTGTCATGAATCCAAATTCATGGATGCGTGCTTAAAGCCATACAACAAAAAAATGATGGTAGTGACAGGCTCCACTGTCGAGAAAATCACAGCAGCAGTAAAAATCAGGAAACAGACGTAAGATTGTTTGGAATGCAAACTAATTCAAAACATTACTTTTTCAAAAAAAAATCATTGGAGCAGCTTTAAGACCAGCTAGCACAGCAAGAAAACCCATAGAGTTGTGCAGCTGTTATGAAGAACAAAGTGAAAATTCTAAATAGCAGAGAAACCACCAAAAACAATTGTACATCTGAGGAAAAGTTTTTAACAATCTGTAACAGGGGAAACTTGTTTCTAAAAAAAAAGTAGAGAGAGCATAAAAAGCCCACAAGCTCAAGCCGAGGAGACAAAACCAGACTAAGCACCAATGAAAAGGCAGCCAATTACCAGATACCCAAACAGAATTTGATCCCTTCCAGGAAAAAAAAAAGTTTCATTTTCATCTGAAAATCTAGACTGGGAAACAGAGTTAAGATTTCCAACACCAATTTAACACTTTCTAAAGTAAGTACTCAACTACAAAGTTAACGATAAGCAAGTCAAGAAAATCCTTCAGAAAGAAGCTTAAAAAATTTCGAATGAAGCACTTGGGAATAAAAATCTTTTATTAGATTTGAAGTTCCAGAAATCTGTAAAGTTAGCTAATTTTTAATTATTTCAATGTTTTCTCAATTTCCATCAATTAAAGTCAACAAATTGGAGATGAAGAAATTGAGTGTGAATCTGTTCATCTGGCTTCAAATTTGGCACAAAAATAATTCAAATGCAGAAGTTCACCATGAACAATATCATGACATTCATCTTTGATAGTCAAACATTATTACATCTTATTGACTGAAACTTTTTTTGAGAAAGTTGCTAACCACATATCTTTTATAAATCCATCAGCCATTTTGAAAAATGAATATCTTCATTCGTCTCCGTGTTGGTAAAGGAAAACTGAACTTTACTTTGAAAATAGCATTTAGGACAGCAGAAACTTCCACAGTTCTGCATTAATACAACAATGACAATCTTTAGAACAACGTTAATTGACTAAAATTGCAACAAGTCAACAAAATGAGTGTTCTACAAGGACATCATGGCATGGACAGATACATGGGACTGGGATATTACAGAAACATGGCTAAAAGAGGGACAGGACTAGCAGCTTAATGTGCCAGGGTACAGGCGCTTTAGGCGGGACAGAAGTGGAGGAAAGAGGGGAGGGGGAATTGCTTTTTGACTCAGCGGAGTATCACAGCAGTAGTCAGAGATGAAGTACTGAGGGATCATCCAGTGGGGCTCTGTGGGTGGAGCTAAGAAATAAGAAGGGAATGGTGATGTTATCGGATTTGTGCTATAGCCCCCCAAATAGTCAATGGGAATTAGAGGAACAAATATGCAGGGAGATTGGGAAGACTTGCAAGAGCAACAGGGTTGTCATAGTGGGGGATTTTAATTTTCCTAACATAGGCTGGGACTGCCATAGTGTTACGGACTTAGATGGGGTGGAATTTGTTAAATGTATTCAGGAAAGTTTCTTTAAGCAGTATATAGAGGGTCATTCTTGGGAAAGGGCAAAACTTGACCTACTCTGGAAAATAGGGCAGGACAGGTGACTGTGGGGAGCACTTTGGGACCAGTGACCATAGTTCTATTAATTTTAAATAGTTATGGTAAAAGACAAAACCGATCCACAGATTTAAATTCTAAATTGGGGCAAGGCAAACTTTGATGGAATTAGACGGGAGCTTGCAGGGGTTGATTCGAGTAGTTTGTTCACAGGCAAAGGGGACTCTGGCAAGTGGGAGGCCTTTGGAAGTGTGATAGCTATGTTCCTGGGAGGGTGAAGGGCAAAGTTGGCAGCAGTAGGCAACTCTGGATGATAAGAGATATTGTGGCTTTGACTGGAAAAAAGGATGCATGGCTCAGGAACAGACAGCTGGGATCAAGGGAATCCCTGGAGATACACAGGGGATACAGGAGTTTACTGAAGGAAATTAGGAGGGCAAAAAAGGGGTATGAGATAGCTTTGGCTGAGAAGATTAAGGTGAATCAAAAGAGATTCTTTAAGTATGTTAAAAGTAAAAAGAATAACTGCAGAGAGAATAGGACCTCTCTAGGACCAAAGTGGACATATGTGTGTGGAACCGCAGCAGATAGACGAGGTCCTCGGTGAATACTTCTCTGTGTTTACCGCGGAGAAAGATATGAAGACTTGGGAACTTGGGGAAGTTAGTGGTGATATCTTGAGGACAGTCATATCACAGTACAGGAGGTGTTGGAAGCATTAGAATGCATGAAGGTGGATAAATCTCCTGGTCCTGACCAGATATATCCATGAACCCTGCAAGAGGCTACAGAAGAAATGCAGGGGCCCTGGCTGATATATCTGCATCATGATTAGCCACAGGTGAGGTCCCAGAAGACTGGAGGGTAGTGAATGTTGTGCCCTTATTCAAGAATGGCTGCAAAGGAAAACCTGGGAATTACAGACCAGTAAGATTAACATCTGTGGTAAGTAAGTTACCTGAGAGGATTCTGAGGGATAAGATACATAGGCATTTAGAAAGACAGGGTTTGATTAGGAATAGTCAGCGTGGCTTTGTGTGTGGGAAATCATGCCTCACAAATTTGTTAGAGTGACTGATGAGGTGAATAGGAAGGTCGATAAGGGCAGGGCAGTAGACGTAGTCTAGATGGATTTCAGTAAGGCCTTTGATAGGCTGCTCTGGAAGACTCAATCATATGGAGTCCAGGGAGAGCTGGCAAATTGGATACACAATTGGCTTGATGGTAGGAAGCAGAGGGATACTGGATACTGGAAGGATGCTTGTCTGACTGGAGACCTGTGACTAGTGGTGTGCCTTAGAGGTCAGTGCTGGGCCCATTGCTATTTGTTATCTGCATCAGTGTTTTGGATGAGAATGCACAAGTAAGTTTATGGATGACACTAAAACAGGCGGCATCATGGACAGTGAGGAAGGTTATCAGAAACTGCAGCAGGATCTTGATCACCTGGGGAAGTGGGCCAAGAAATGGCAAATGGAGTTTAATATAGATAAATGTGAGGTGTTGCATTTTGGAAAGTCAAATCCAGGTAGGAGTTTCATGGTGAATGGTTGGACCTTAAGGAGTGTAGTGGGAAAAAAGACTTTGGAGATCAGGTGCACGGTTCTCTGAAAGCGGAGCCACAGGTAGACAGGGCAGTGAAGAAGGCTTTTGGCACATTGGCCTTGATCAGTCAGGGTATAAAGGATAGAAATTGGGAAGTTATGATGCAGATGTACATGACGTTGGTGAGGCTGCACTTGGAGTATTATGTTCGGTTTTGGTCACCTTACTATAGGAAGGATGTTATTAAACTGGAAAGAGTGCAGAAGAAATTTACAAGAATGTTGCCAGGACTCAAGGGACTGAGTTATTGGGAGAGGTTGGACAAGCTAGGACTTTTTTCTTTGGAGCTTTGGAGCCGGGGTGGAGGGGGGATCTTATAGAAGCGTATAAGATCGTGGGAGGTATGGACAGGGTGAACGCACTCAGTCTTTTTCCCAGGGTTGGGGAATCCAGGACTAGAGGGCATCAGGTTAAGGTAAGAGGGAAAAGAATACATGGGAATCAGAGGGGCAACTTTTTTACACTCAGGGTGGTACACATATGGAATGAGCCACCAGCGGGAGTGGTTGAGGCAGGTACATAACAACATTTAAAAGGCATTTGGACAAATAAATGGATAGGAAAGGTTTAGAAGGATATGGGCCACATGTAGGGAAATGGGCTTTGTGTGGATGGACATTTTGGTCAGCACAGACCAGTTTGGGCCAAAGGGCCTGTCTCTATGCTGTAAGAGTCTATGACTCTCTATGACTCTATCAACATTCTGACAATAATCATCAGATCAGGAACGTAATCAATTAGAGTGTAGGAGATTGAGGAATGGCTTTCTAGAGGTTTATAAAATCATGAGGGGCATAAAAAAGGTAAATGAACATTGGTTACTTCCCCAGGGTCAGGGAGTTCAAGATAAGGGGGCATATTTTTAAGATGAGAGGAGAAAAGATTATAAAGGACACGAGGGGCAACTTCTGTTACATAGAGTGGTTCATGTGTGGAATGAGTTGCTAGAGAAAGTGGTGGACGCAGGTACTGTCACAACATTTAGATAAGTTAATGAATAGGGAAGGTTTGGAGGGATACGGGCCAAATTCAGGCAGCTGGAACCACTTTAGTTTGGGAACATGGTCAGAATGAACTAGTTTGACTGAAGGGTCTATTTCCATGCTCTTTGACTCTAACTCACACACACATCACACGTGTGTTCACTGAGCTACGCTGGTTCTCAGTTCCTCAAAGCCTCAAATTTAAAATTTGCAGGCTCAAGCAAAAATTGTTCTGTGGCCTAACTCCTTCCTATCTCTGATATAAAAGGTACTGCAGATGCTGGAGAATCCGAGATAACAAGCATGGGGCTGGATGAACACAGCAGGCCAAGCAGCATCACAGGAGCAGGAAAACTTGACGTTTCGGGCCTAAACCCTTCATCAGAAATGGGGGAGGGGAAGAGGGTTCTGAAACAAATAGGGAGAGAGGGGGAGGCGGATAGAGGATGG
>JAHRHZ010000002.1:2447379-2462880 GCA_024137785.1 Ginglymostoma cirratum
GTGTGGGGGCAGGTGTAGCACTTCCTGCTGTTACAAGGAAAAGTGCCCATCTCCTATCTACTAACATCATCCCGCCCCCTTGACCTGTCCGTCCTCCCTGGACTGACCTATCTCCTCCCTACCCCCCTACCTACACTCACCTTTACTGGCTCCATCCCCGCCTCTTCGACTTGTCTGCCTCCTCTCCACCTATCCTCTCCTCTATCCACCTCCCCCTCTCTCCCTATTTGTTTCAGAACCCTCTTCCCCTCCCCCATTTCTGATGAAGGGTTTAGGCCCGAAACGTCAAGTTTTCCTGCTCCTGTGATGCTGCTTGGCCTGCTGTGTTCATCCAGCCCCATGCTTATTATCTCCTTCCTATCTCTGTCACCTCTTGGCCTCCAACAGGTCCACAAGGTGCAGTGCAGGAATTGCTCTCATGTTGTTATGTGTCACTGATAACACAGTTCAGGCCTCACTGCTGTACTGGAGCATGCAGACATAAACCATTTGTAAACAGGCCTTTTGTTGTCTTGCATAGATCTTTGGGTTTTTCACATTCTGTACTGAAATTTGACCATCACTGGCGTTATGGGAGAGGTCTGAGACAGACAGTACTTTGAAACAACAGCTCCTCTGTCTAACCACTGGAGGGTAAACAACAAAGACACTTCCAGTGCAACAGAAGCAGGTCACCCAGCACCAAGTCCATGTGAAGACGTCAATGTATGATGTGAGAGAAGATGGTGTGTGAAGACTTTATTACAGAACTCACTGGCAGGATTTCTCTGCTGTGAGTGTTGATGGACCAGGAGACACACGAGTGCGTGAAATCCTCATTACATGCCTGATATCTGACAAAGTTTCTCCCAAGTGTGGCTGTGCTGGTGTTTCAGGAGATCAAAGTGAGTGAAAGCCATGTCATGAAAACGGCACCTGTAGAGTGTCTCCTCTGGTGTTCCAGCATAAATGCTTGACCAGCACTTTACACATTAATGGTCACCCACCACTGTGTGAATGCAACAATTCAGGCATGTTTATCATTCAAGGCCCTCGTTACACACCTCACACTTGAACAGATTCTGCTATGTATGAATCCACTGGTGCCTCAGGAGATCGGCAGATTGGGTGAAAGTTTTCTCACAAACATCACACTTGAAAGGTTTCTCCCCTGTATGAACCCTCTGGTGCCTTATGAGGCTCGATAACTGTGAGAAGGCTTTGTCACAAACCTCACACATGAATGGCTTCTCACCTGTATGAATGCGTTGGTGTACCCGGAGGTTCATTAAAAACGAGAATGATTTGCCACATATCTCACACATGAATGGTTTCTCCCCTGTGTGACTGCGTTGGTGTGCATGGAGGTTTGATAACCGTGAGAATGATTTGTTACATGCTGGACAGGTGAATGCTTTCTCCCCTGTGTGACTATGTTGATGTGTACGGAGATTCGATGACCACAAGAAGCATTTGTCGCATTCCTCACATTTGAAGGGCTTCTCCCCTGTGTGAATTCTCTGGTGCGTCAGCAGTTCAGAGGATTGAGTGAAAGACCTCTCACAAACCTCACACCTGAAGGGTTTCCCTCCTGTGTGGATGCTCTGGTGCATCAGAAGCCGAGTAGATGTTGTAAAAGCTTTACCGCAAACGTCACACTTGAAGGGTTTCTCCCCTGTGTGAGCTGCCTGATGTTGTAGGAGGCTTGTTGACTGTGCAAAGGCTTTGTCACACATCTCACATGGGAATGGCTTCTCCCCTGTGTGAATGCGTTGGTGCACGCGAAGGTTCATTCGGTACGAGAATGATTTGTTGCATACTTTGCACATGAATGGTTTCTCCCCTGTGTGAATGCGTTGGTGATCATGGAGGTTACATAACCAGGAAAAAGATTTATCACAAACTTTACATGTGAATGGTTTCTCCCCAGTGTGAACACGTTGGTGATTGCGGAGAATCGATGACCGGGAAAAAGATTTGTCACAAGCCTCACATGTGAATGGTTTCTCCCCTGTGTGAGTACGTTGATGATTGCGAAGGGTTGAAGAGTGTGCAAATGATCTGTTGCAAACCTCACACGTGAATGGCTTCTCCCCATTGCTTTGGTGTGTGCAGAGATTCAATGACTGTGGGATATCTTGGTCACACATCTCAGACTTTGAATGGTTTAATATATGGCAACAGATCTTACAAGCCTGTGGAGCCTGCCTCACACTTGAGCAGCCTCTCACTTGTAGGAATGAGTCAGTGGTTCATGACGTTCGATGAATGATTGAAGCTCTCACCACACTTAGAGCCCATTCACACTCATTCCCAGCCTCACCCTGACCAATAAGCCACAGCCGAACCTTCAGAAAGGTTGGTTCTGATGGAAAGCTCAACACTACTGGGCAGTTTCAAATCTGATGATATGTCAAAGCTCCCCTGACCCAACCTGTTTCATGATGATTTCACTGCTCAATCTTCCCTGCGTTGAACAATGCAGTGAAGGGACTAGATGTCTTCCCACAGTTATGTAGTTGATCCTTGGTTGATGGTCAGGATCTATCTGTATGTCCATCCTCTCTGTATTCTCTGGTGTAGTAAAGTGAAATCCTTCTGTAAAACAGGAAAAAAAACATAATTTCCTCCAACTCCCTCTTCTCGTTTGCTGAAGGGACTGACTCCTCAGTTAGAGACTGTTCAACAGTCAGTGCCAGTCTGCCATTCCTCTGTGGATCGGACACAAGACCTTTCTATTTTTCTGTCATACACCCCCGGTCTCCAGCAGGGACATTGAATAATGACCAGGGACAAACAATTTCTTTCCTCCACACAGACGCCATCTTCTCAGGCATGTGAAGGCAATGAAAATTACAGTATGGAGGAGTGTAAAACAGGCTATCAATTCATTATGACAACGTGTCATGCTGGTGTAGAACAGTTCTAACCTTAGAGTTTCTGTCTAAAATCTTCATCTCACCCTATCTGCAGATTCTTTCTCTGCTTATTACTTTCTCCTTAAAGTCATCTGTGCTGTTCATTTCAACCACTCTGTGTTGTGAATGTGAATTTAATAAATCTTGGAATTACTGGCATACAATCAAAGTAAAATCATGAAAATTTGCTGATTGTCCTCAAATCCAAATATTACTCTTCTGGGACGGGAACTCATCACAGCTGCCTGGTCTTATCCACGTGATTCCAGTCCCACATAACATGGTTGACTCTGAACTGTCTATTGAAGTGGCCAAGCAAACTATAAATAAACAATCACTATAAATTCCAATAATAAAAGGAAAATCAGAGAGATCTGGATAATCCTGACATTTGTCAATATAAAATGAAGATAATCTCAGCCCAGTGAAAACTGTAAATTTTCTCTGAGCAAGTTCTGAGGACAAGTCCCTAAGTGAGGAGAGTTACCCACAGACTGGTCAGGTATCAGTGATACATGCTGAATCATATCAATCTGGGAACATCCTAGACTCCTCTGTTACCATCCCTGGGAATGTCCCATCCCACTGCTAGGTGAGAAGTCCTCAATATTTACTCCATGGATTGTGAAGGCTTCAGGTCAAACAAGTTAAAGGAAAACTATCACTCTCTCCCAACTGATGAATGAGTACTTCATTATGTTCATTGTCACTAGGGAAGTAGACTAAGGACAGATCCCAAAACTGGGTGTCCATGAGGTGCAGTGACCCATTAGGAGCAGCAATGTCATATTCCACCACAATTCCTACTAGACAAGGAGCAAAACTTGACCTTCTCACGGGTAATAAGACGTGAAGTGATTTAGGGAAACACTTTGGGTCTAGTGATCGTAATTCTATCTGTTTTAAAATAGTTATGGAAAATGATAAGCCTTCTATAAAAATTAAAGTTTTTAATGCGAGAAAGGCAAATTTTAATGGTAAAAT
Source organism: Ginglymostoma cirratum (assembly GCA_024137785.1). NCBI lineage: Eukaryota > Metazoa > Chordata > Chondrichthyes > Orectolobiformes > Ginglymostomatidae > Ginglymostoma > Ginglymostoma cirratum. Next base: position 2,451,261 of record JAHRHZ010000002.1, read on the forward strand.
GTGAGGTACTGCATTTTGGTAAAACAAACAAGGGCAGGACTTATACAATTCAGAGGAGGGCCTTGGGTGTTGTTCTAGAACAGAGAGACCTAGGAGTTCAGGTACATAATTCACACATAGACTGGGTGGTTAAGAATGTGTTTAGCACATTTTGCCTTCATCACTTAGACCTTTGGCTAAAGGAGTTGGAATGTCATGTTGAGGTTGTACAGGACATTGGTGGGGTCTCTTTTGGAGTACCATGTCCTGTTCTGGTCACCCTGTTACAGGAAAGATATTATTAAGCTGGAGAAGGTTCAGAAGAGGCTTACCATGAACATGTTGGGAATGGAGCGTTTCAGTTATAAGGTTAGGCTGGGACTTTTTTCACTAGAGCGTACGAGGTTGTGGGGTGACAGGTTTGTAAAATCATGGGGGGCATAGATAAGGTGAATGGCAAGTGTCACTTCGCTATGTGGCAGATTTCAAGACGAGGGGACATATTTTTAAGGTGAGAGGAGAAAGATTTTAAAAAGACGTGGGGGGCAATTTCTTTACACAAATTTTGTGTGTGGAATTAACTTACAGAGGAAATGGTGAATGTGGGTACAGTACAACATTCAAAAGACATTTAGATAAGTACATGAATAAGAAATGTTTCAAGGGATATGGGCCAAGCACAGGCAGGGGTGGGGTGGCTAGTTTAGTTTGGGATTATGGCTGGCATGGTCAGATTGGTCCAAAGGGTCTGTTTCCATGCTGTAGGACACTATGTCTCTAATTTCACAGGCCAGCACAGCTTCTAAAGAAAGGTCACTGGACCCGAAACGTTAACTCTGCTTTCCCTCCACAGATGATGCCCGGTCTGCTGAGTTTTCCCAGCAATTGTTATTTTTGTTTGTGACATTTTATTGAGAATTGTGGACAACCAATGAAGAGAAGGCAGCTCCATGAACACTTTCATTTTTATCCATGTTGGACCCTCGCACAGGAAAGTGTCTTAAGGCAATAGTAGGTGAATGATCAAACCTTGTCCTTCCCTGAGGAGCTGAGAGAATTTTCCTCCAGACCAGTCGACCCCTCCCCACGCTTGAGAAAGCCCAAGTGTGTGCCTTGAATGCAAAGTCTGTAAATTTGTTATGCTTTAAAACATCTTCCTAAAGTGTAAACAAAATACCTTCACAAAGATGTTTGTGAAGATGTCAGAGTTTGCACAGCTTTGCCCAGCAACAGGCAGCTTCTCTTGTTTCCATGGGGGCAGGTTAGGACTCACAGAGCAAGTTGCAAAGTTACCAGACCTGAGGCTGACTCAACAGACTTTCTGTCTCTGAGACTACAGACAGGGAGAGACAGACAGATCTGAGAAAGACAGTAAGGACTGTAGCCAGTGTGGTCAGCAGAGAGGAGAAAGTGTTCTATTTGTGGGCCGCCAGGCAGAATGTAGGAGAGAACATGGTCTGTAGTTGAAGAGACACACACTGTGACAATCTAAAGACTCTGGAAGATTTGACCTGGCAAGGCCAGAGATTGAATAGATGGAGAGGCCTGAGTGATGACAGGCAGTTCAAAAATTCTCTGGAAACTCAGAAGTGGCTTTTGATGGTCACTTGAAGATATGATTCATTAAAATGGAAAGAAGTGAGCCCACTGGAAGATGATAGTGTCATTGTACTGCTTCCTGTAAAAACTGTGATTCTACAGATAGCAGGATATAAAATGTAACAGCACTGCGGAGTGTTCAGTCATGGTATAAGTTAAAGGCAGTTATCCTCTCTACTTTAGTGTATCAGATGCCCATTAGGTTGTAGTTAGTCAATATTCCTGTTAGTTAATTTATGTGCATAAAAATCTGAAAATTCTTCCTGTGCTATCTTTAAGTGGGTTATTGGGAATGCAAATAACTTTTAAATGAAATGTGTCAATAGAATATAAAAATTGCTCAATTAAAACTGTTATTGCAATATTGTGAGGTGAATATGCAGACATTTTCTACTATTGAAACATTACGACGGCGACCACTATTCAAAATTATATAATTGGTTGTAACAAGCATTGGAACATCTGCTGGTTGTGAAAGCTTCTACAAAAATGCTTTTCTTCTTTCTCCTTTCTGAGGAGATTAGTAAAGTAAGGTTGTGGAATATCTTGGAGACCTTTGAAAATTAAATCAGAATGCTTCCAATAAACACACTCAATATCCAAGACACAGCTCCAGTCAAACAGTTCAGCACAAAGCACCGAGTAAACAGCTCTCTCAGCTGGATCTTCTCACACAGCATAAGGGACATTTCCACCCCTGATTACCCACAGGACAGTCAGACTGCCTGAAGATTGGTGTGGATATTATGGGATACAATTTATATAAAAGCTGCTCCTTCACTCACCATCTCCTCACTTGGTTTTCAGTCCCTATAGGAAGTGAACCAGCTCTGGAAGAGGAAGAGGAGGGAATGGGCAGAGTGGGTGGGCTCTCTGATTGACGTCACACAGTCAATCCAAATATTTCTGGAATAATATGAGTTTCCTTCAGTCTGAAGTCAGGGAAACTGACTGGTAAAATAGAGATCAAATTTTCCCCAATGCTATGACTGATAGTTGAATTAGGATGTGCACCTTGAGTAAATGCAATATATTTGATCTCCCAGGATAAACTAGAACTCTTCAATCAGCTTCCGTGAAGCAATATTTTCTTCAGCTTCTAGAATTTCCTGACCAGTGCATTTTCCTGAACTCATTTTGGAAAGCAAGGGGAGTCATATCATTATCTTCATTGAATTAACATTTTACTTAGTGTTTTTAATTTAAACATATTCTCACTATCACAATTCCAGCTAATAAACAATGGATCGCTCATTTTACACTCTGACCACCTATTCCGTTACCGCCACAGTGCTTGGAAAGATTGTGGTGTGGGCAGAAGAAACAGTCACATTGTCTGCTCTTGGTCATTATCCGGTGTCCCTGATGGAAACAGAGATGTGTGACATTCAAATGAGGAAAAAGATGACATTGGCCTCTGAACCTCTCCCACAAAGGGGAATAGAAAACTGGCACTCATTGTGAAACATTCTCTAACTGAGGAGTCAGCCCCTTCAGCAAAGGAGGAAAGGGGGGTTAGAGGAAATCATGTTTCCTTTTCCTGTTTTACAGAAGGAATACACAGTACTACACTAGAGAATACAGAGAGGATAGACCACAAATAGATCCAAACCATCTCCAAAGGATCAACCACATAACTGTGGGAATACATCCAGTTGCCTTACAGTGTTGCTCAGAAAAAGTTGGGCAGTGAAACCATCGTGGGGAAATCAGTGGGTTCAATGGAGCTTTGATCAGATCTGAAACTGGTCAATAGTGTGAAGCTTTCCATCAGAACCAACCTGTTTTGAAGGTTTGACTGCAGATGATCAGTCAGGGTGAGGTTGGGAAGAAGTGTGAGTGGGTTTCAAGTGTGGTGATGGCTTCAATCATTCATCAAGCCTCATGAGCCACTGACTCATTCCTACAGTGACAGGCTGTTAAAGTGTGAGGAGAGCTCCACAGCTTTGTATAGTCTGCTAATACATATGTTCATTTGCTGTACAACCGTTAATACAAAGACAACTTCATGGAAGAAAAACTCTTCAAGTATGAGGTATGTGACCGAACTTTTGCAAAGTATCATCACTCATGAAACACCAACGCATTCACACTGTAGAGAAACCGTTCATATGTGAGGTATGTTAAAAGGACTCTTCACAGTTATCAGGCCTGGTAAATCACCAGCACACTCATACAGGAAAAAAACATTCACAAGCAAGGTGTGCAACAGATCATTCTCCCAGTCTTTGACCCTCCTTATGCACCAATGCATTCACACCGGGGAGAAACCGTTCACCTGTGAGGTCAGTTTCAAATCATTGTCCTTGGTTCAGCTGAAATGGATACCTTATGGGATTGTCTTCAATTAGTTCTGCTGATGGACCATTCTGCTTTCATTCACTCAAGAAAGTTTTATTGTTTAGACACGGTTCTAACAATGTGTTAGGAATAAAACAAGGAATCACCCATTCTGCACAGGAAAGTTCAGTCTTATTTTTAGTTAGTTTTGAACTTGTTTTCCAAATCCATCCATGGATTAAAACTGTTGTCAGGGCTACATGAATATCTCCCCAGATTCTGGGCTCCTCGTATAACCCTCCCCTCTCACCCTGACCCCTGTTTACCGGAACACAGCCACATTGCAAAGTGAATGAAGAAACTGTAGACACCTCTTTTCCCCAGACTGTCCACCTTTTAGATTTTAACATAGAACATAGAACATTACAGCGCAGTACAGGCCCTTCAGCCCTCGATGTTGCGCCGACCTGTGAAACCAATCTGAAGCCCATCTAACCTACACTATTCCATTATCATCCATATGTTTATCCAACGACCATTTAAATGCCCTTAAAGTTGGTGAGTCTACAACTGCTGCAGGCAAGGCATTCCATGTCCTTACTACTCTCTGAGTGAAGAATCTACCTCTGACATCTGTCCTATATCTATCACCCCTCAATTTAAAGCTATGGCCCCTCATGCTAGCCGTCACCATCCAAGGAAAAAGGTTCTCACAGTCCACCCTATCCAATCCTCTGATCATCTTGCATGTCTCTATTAAGTCACCTCGCAACCTTCTTCTCTCTAACGAAAACAGCCTCAAGTCCCTCAGCCTTTCCTCATAAGACCTTGGTCTTAGTCTGGATACAAAATAATGCAGAACAAGTGTGAAGTGTAATTAGGCATCTGTATTGAGAATGTATTCACATAGCTACATTTATGGACCTGCTCTCCAAAATAAACTCTCAAAACTGGCAACTGGCATGCCCATGTGGTAGGGGTCCATCCGCGTCCCGGAGAAGTGCATGGGGAGTTAATCCCAGACAGGGACTGGTGCAGGGGAGGCAGTCCTGCAACTTGTCTTAGAACCGCTGAGTGCCAGTACGGAGCGGACTGGAGGCTTGTAGCACAGCAGGGATGGTTGTTGGACCAGGTTGTGCCGTGGGCGGTTAGAACACATGCAGAGGCCCTGCACTGAGCTGCTGCCATGTAACGTCTATTTGAAAATTTTTATCTGACTGTAAGGTCAATTCTTTAACTATGTCTTATTTCTAAATTAGTTTTCAAAATTCTGTAAGGTAATGCAACTACTTTTTATTCCTGAGAATATTTATTTCAGAATCCCCTTCTCCTCCCCCATTTCTGAAGAAGGGTCTAGGCCCGAAACGTCAGCTTTCCTGCTCCTCAGATGCTACTTGGCCTGCTGTGTTCATCCAGCTCTACACCTTGTTATCTCTACTTCTTATTCCTCTTTTGTATCCAAGATTTGTACCTAGGTATTTGTACCTAAGATGGCGCCATAAGAGGCAGACATTGTCAAAGCTTATCAAAGCACTCCTGTACTTCTACAATGGAGTACACATGACAATAAAAGTATATTCCATATTCTATCCTCGGGTGGTCAAACTGCGGAATGAGACCTTTTCACGACCTCAGTGACTGACCAGACCATTTCACCCTAATGATCATACTGACCCTCCCAAGTTCCTCAAGTTTATCAGGATGTCAGAAAACAATGGCATATATCTTTTTATCCAATCTCCTCTGATCTGTGTTTGTTGCCAGGCTGCTGTACTCACCTTTGCCCCTGCCCAGCTTGGGGCTTTCTCTCTCATTAATCAGTTTGTGTAGATTCATCAGAGTTCACCCTTTGGTTATAAGAAAATAACTTCAGCAACTCTTATCCAAGGCTTTCTTAGAGATAAATAGTCTCGGTTCTCATCTTATCAAGCGCAGTAGGAAAATAACAAGATCCTTCAGATGTTTGAAGCAGAAAATCACATCTTTTTGACCCTTGTCAACTAAATAGTGATCAAAAGGCTGTCCATTGTAGGTTTTTTTCATTCATCGTTGCCTTTCTCTCTTTAACCACTGTTTTGTCCATTCTCCATACATGGGATTGTCAAGAACTCTGCACAATTGAGTTTTTAAGTACAAAAGTCACTCCAAAACACCAACAAAAATTTAGCATAGAAATGACTAAAATCAAGGATTATTGGGGCTAAAATCTAAGATTAAGCCAAAGTACTTGGAGAAGGACTTGGTGAATGATGAGTTTGGGGAAGGGTGTGTAGATAGTTTGGGTCGTGTTGAGATCAAAAGGGAGGAGGTGTTGGGGGTCTTGAAAAACATTACAGTAGACAAGTCCCCAGGGCCTGATGAGATATACCCCAGAATACTGAGACAGGCAAGGGAGGAAATTGCTGGGGCCTTGAGGGAAATATTTGTATCCTCACCAGCTACTGGAGAGGTCCCAGAGGATTGGAGAATAGCCTTTGTTTAAGAAAGGTGGCAAGGATAATCCAGCTAGATACAGGCCAGTGAGCCTTATGTCAGTGGTAGGGAAATTATTGGAGAGGATTCTTCGGGACAGGATTTACTCCCAAGTGGAAATCACTGGGCGTATCAGCAAGAGGCAACATGGTTTTGTGAGGGGGACGTCATGTCTCACTAACTTGGTTGAGTTTTTTGAGGAAGTGACGAAGATGATCGATGAGGGTAGGGCAGTGGATGTTGTCTACATGGACTCCAGTAAGGCCTTTGACAAGGTCCCTCTTGGCAGGCTGATACAGAAGCTTAAGTTGCACGGGGTCAGAGTTGAGCCTGCAGGATGGATAAAAAATTGGCTCAGTCATAGAAGACAGAGGGTAGCAGTGGAAGGGTGTGTTTCTGAATGGACAGCTGTGACTAGTGGCATTCCTCAGGGATCAGTGTTGGCACCTTTGCTATTTGTAATATATATAAATGATTTGGACGAAAATGTAACTGGTCTGTTTAGTAAGTTTGCCAATGACACAAAGTTTGGTGGAATTGCGGATAGCCATGAGGACCGTCAGAGGATACAGCTGGATATAGATCAGTTGGTTGACTTAGTCAGAAAGATGGCAGATGGAGTTTAATCTAAAAAAATGTGAGATAATGCATTTTGGGCAGTCTAATCCAGATGGAAAATATACAGTAAATGGCAGAAACCTTAAGAGTACTGATACACAGAGGGATCTGGGTGTACAGGTACACAGGTCACTGAAAGTGGCAACGCAGGTGGAGAAGGTCATCAACAAGGCATATGGCATAAAAAACACTTCACCTGCACTTCCCAGAATCTAGTCTACTGCATTTGCTGCTCACAATGTGATCTCCTTTACACTGGGGAAACGAAGCATAGACTTGGTGACCACATCTACGTTCTGCTCACAAAAAAGACCCTGAACTACCTGTTCCCTGCCATTTTAATGCACCACTCTGCTCCCTGGCCAACAGCTCTGTCTCTGGCTTGCTGCAGTGTTCCAGCAAAGCCCAACGCACCTCATTTTCCACTTGGGGACCCTACAGCCCTCCGGACTCAATATTGCGTTCAATAATTTTAGGGCCTAAACTCTCCCATGTCCCAGCCCCCTACCCCACACACCAGGCCTGCCATTACACACTCCCTGTTGTTAGTCACTAACAGTCCCCACTAAAAACTATTCATCCTTCCAGCCTGATTGTTAGCAATTCCTTTGTCTGTCCAACTGTCTTTCAGTCTCTTTAGGCTCTATCCTATCATTTACTCCCTACCCCACCCACCTCCCTATTTTCTGTGTATAAACTGACATTTTCCCAGCCACTATCAGTTCTGAGGAAGGGTCACCGGACCTGAAACTTTAACTCTGTTTTTTCCTTCACAGATGCTGCCAGACCTGCTGAGTTTATCCAGCAACTTTGTTTTTGTTCCTGATTTACAGCATCCGCAGTTCTTTAGATTTTTATAAGGCATATGGCATGCTTGCCTTCCTCAGTTTAAAAATTGGCAGGTAATGTTGCAGCTTTATAGAACCTTAGTTAGGCCGCATTTGGAATATTGTGTTCAATTTTGGTCACCACACTACCAGAAGGATGCAGTGGCTTTGGAGAGGGTACAGAAAATATTTCCCCGGATGTTACCTGGTATGGAGGGTATTAGCTATGAGGAGAGGTTGGAGAAACTTGGGCTGTTCTCACTGGAACAATGGAGGTTGAGGGGCGACATGATAGAGGTCTGCAAGATTATGAAGGGCATGGACAGAGTGGACGGTCAGAAGCTTTTTCCCAGGGTGAAGAGTCAGTTACTAGGGGGCATAGGTTTAAGGTGCGAGGGGCAAGGTCTAAAGGTGATGTACGAGGCAAGTTTTTTACACAGAGGGTGGTGGATGCCTGGAACTCGCTGCTGGGGGAGGTTGTGGAAGCAGATACTATAGTGACTTTTAAAGGGCATCTTGAGAAATACATGAATAGGATGGGAATAGAGGGATCTGGGGTTTTAGTTGTGACGGGCAGCATGTCGGTGCAGGCTTGGCTGGCCAAAGGGCCTGTGCTTTAATTTTTGTTGTTCTTTGTTCTCTGTACTTTTTTAATTCACTCATAGAACATGGGCATTGATGACTGGGCCAGTATTTATTGTCCATCCCAGTTGCCCTTAAGAAATGGTGGTATGTTACCCTTTCGAACTGTTGCAGTCCATGTACTGTAAGTAGAACCATATTGTTGTTGGGGAGGGTATTCCAGGATTTTGACCCAGTGACACCGAAGGAATGGCAATATACTTCCAATTCAGGATGGTGAGTGGCTTGAAGGGGATGGAGCAGGTAGTGGCATTCCAATGTATCTGCTGCTCTTGACCTTCCAGATAAAGGGGTGGGTTTGGAACGTGCTGTCTAAACAGCCTTGATGAATTTCTGCAGTGCATCTTGTAGATAGCGCACACTGCAACTACTGAACGTTAGTGGTGGAGAGATTGGATATTTGTGGATTTAAATTATATTTTGTCTTACAAATTATCCAGTATATATTTATACACTGCATTGATCATGAAGCCAAATCAGATTACAATCCTTATGTAAAAATGCTTCAATTGATCACAAATGTTTTCTGATGAAGGGTCTAGGACCGAAACATCAAGCTTTCCTGCTCCTGTGATGCTGCTTGGCCTGCTGTGTTCATCCAGCTCCACACCTTGTTATCTCGTTTTTAAAAACTTGTTGCTTCTGTAAAATTACTTGACAAATCGGTAACAACCATAAGTACATCATTTGTAACTGAGAATTTACATTGATTTGTATTCATTTTATCAGCATTATCTGGCTTAAACTGAACACATCAGGAATTTTAAGTGGAAGTTACATAAAACATAAATTCTATTTTCACTATCTTTAAGAATAGTTAAGCTGGTACCAACCACAGAAATGACCACAGCCCCAGACATGGTTTGATGATTTTCAGAACATGCTGTGCTGTTGCTTCTTGTTGAATCTGGAAGATTTCAAACTCTGTGCTAGCATCAACCTTTTTCAAAGAGAGAGCAGCTCCCAACAGCATAAGTGGAATGTACATCTGTCTCCCTTGATTTACTTCACTTCCAAATGATATCTATGCAATAGCCTGAGCAAATTCTTTGTAGCAAACAGAACTGGCTTCAGAAAGATGTTCTGAAATGGATTTTGGTGAGACTCCACCATAACTTTCTCTCTCCGAAACACACACTGGTGAAAGGAAAAGACAATAATCGGACCCACTTTCTTGATCTGTGTAGTGTTTTCCAGTTTGTATGAACTCTCTGGATACAAACCCAACAGGTTGCCCTCACTGCATGAGGGTTGCTCCAAGTCCTGTGTCACTGACATCACACTGCAGGGTGGCTCCATTGTTGACATCATAATCCCTCAGCACTGGTGATGTCATCACTAGGTGTTTGATGGGAGTGAAAGCTGCTTCTTGTTCTGTGTCCCAGTCCCACTGAACACCCTGCACCGTGAGACTGTGTAAAGGTTCATACTCTGAGGATGGATTGGACAAGAATTTGTCAGGTAGTTGTTGCGTGGGTTTCAGGACATCCACCAACTATGTGGAGGCTTCATTACTGAACATTCACTGACAGGGTTTCTCTCCTGTGAGAATGTGTTGATGGAAAACGGATATGCTGACTGTGCAAAATCCTTGGTACAAACATGGCACATAAAGCATTTCTCCCCTGTGTGAATCCTGTCTTGACCTAGATGACCAAATAAATTACAATAGGTTCAACACTAACCTCACAGTTGAAGGATTACTCCCCTGTGTGGATCCTCTGATGGAGCAGGAGGTTCCAGGATCTCTGGAATGATTTGTTGCAAATTTGGCACAGGAACAGTTTCTGCCCTGTATGAATGCGTTGGTGTCTGCGAAGGTTTGATGACTCAGAGAATGATTTGTCACACACTTCACATGTGAATGGTTTCTCCCCTGAATGAATGCGTTGGTGCTTGTGGAGGGAATTTAACACTGAGAATGATTTGTCACACACCTCACATGTGAATGGTTTCTCCCCTGTGTGAATCCTCTGATGGAGCAGAAGACTCGATGAGTCACAGAATGATTTCTCACAAGCTTCACACTTAAACAGTTTCTCTCCAGTGTGGATATGGTGGTGTCTGTGAAGGTGTGATAAATCTGAGAATGATTTGTCACAGAATCCACATGTGAATGGTTTCTCCCCTGTATGGATGCGTTGGTGTCTGCGAAGTGTTGATGACACGGAGAATGATTTATCACACACCTCACATGTGAATGGTTTTTCCCCTGTATGAATCCTCTGATGGAGCAGGAGTCTTGATGAATTTGAGAATGATTTGTCACACACCTCACAAGTGAATGCTTTCTCCCCAGTGTGAATGAATCTGTGCATGCTGAGGGTCGATGACTGTGTGAACGATTTGTCACACGTCTCACACCTGAATGGTTTCTCCCCAGTGTGAATGCGTTTGTGTGTGTTGAGATTCGATGACAGTGAGAATGATTTGTCACATACCTCGCATGTAAATGGTTTCTCTCCTGTATGAATACGGTGATGTATACGAAGGGTCGATGACTGCGAGAATGATTTGTTGCATAACTTGCATGTGAATGGTTTCTCGCCTGTGTGAATCCTTTGATGGAGCAAGAGACTTGATGAATCAGAGAATGACTTGTCACACATTTCACACTTGAACAGTTTCTCCCCAGTGTGGATGCGTCGGTGCGTGTGGAGATGTGATGAGTACGAGAATGATTTGTCACACACCTCACACATGAACGGTCTTTCTCCTGTATGCGTACGTTGGTGTTTACGGACATCCGATGATGACGAGAATGATTTGTCACACATCTCACATGTGAATGGTTTCTCCCCTGTGTGAATGCGTAGGTGTATCCGGAGGGTCGATGACTCTGAGAAAGACTTGTTGCACACCTTGCATGTGAAAGGTTTTTCCCCAGTGTGGATACGTCGGTGATTCACCAGGCCTGATACCTGTGCAAATGCCTTGTCACATATGTCACACTTAAATGGCCTCTCCCCAGTGTGAATGCGTCGGTGATTCACAAGAGTTGATGACTTTGCAAAAGCTCGATCGCACATCTCACACTTGAATGGTTTATCTTCCATGAAGCTGTTGTTCTGTCATTAGTGTGTAACAGATGCACTTGTGGAGCCCTCCTCACACACTTCACACTCAAACAGCCTCTCAACTTTAGAAATGCGTCAATGGTTCATGAGGCTCGACAAATGATTGAAGCTGTCACCACACTTGGA
>JAHRHZ010000002.1:2472880-2572309 GCA_024137785.1 Ginglymostoma cirratum
TCCAAGTGTGGTGACAGCTTCAATCATTTGTCGAGCCTCATGAACCACTGACGCATTTCTAAAGTTGAGAGGCTGTTTGAGTGTGAAGTGTGTGAGGAGGGCTCCACAAGTGCATCAGAAATGGGGGAGGAGAAGAGAGTTCTGAAATAAATAGGGAGAGAGGGGGAAGCGGATAGAAGATGGATAGAGGAGAGGATAGGTGGAGAGGAGGCAGACAAGTCGAAGAGGCGGGGATGGAGCTAGTAAAGGTGAGTGTAGGTGGGGGGGTAGGGAGGAGATAGGTATTATGAGAGAGTTGCAGTGGGAGAGAGATTCCCTGAGGTTTGTCCAGAGGGAGGAGGGTAACTTCTTCAGGGTAGGCATCCTTAGAAGAGGCTTCGCAGTGGGGTTAAAATTGTATCAGAGATAAAAGGTACTGCAGATGCTGGGGAATCCGAGATAACAAGGTGTGGAGCTGGATGAACACAGCAGGCCAAGCATCATCATAGGTGCAGGAAAGCTTGACGTTTCGGGCCTAGACCCTTCATCAGAACATTTTCTGATGAAACGTCAAGCTTTCCTGCTGCTGTGATGCTACTTGGCCTGCTGTGTTCATCCAGCCCCACACCTTGTTATCTCAGAGAGTTGTTGTCATTGCTGAGTATTCCTGACCCACACAAATGGTTCTGATTTTAAAAAATTCAATCAGCTATGGGAAAAACTGCCCTAAACCACACACACAGTGCCCATTAGTGTCCAGCAGCTTCCCCCATTTCTTGAACAAAGCAACAATGTAAATACAATTTGTTCCAATAATTTGTTTTAACTACACCATCTCCTTCCATAGATCTTAGTTTAAAGCAGTATCCATTTCCCATTTTGGTCCTCAATCCAAAAGTAAAGAAAAATAAAAATATCTAGTCTTTACAAATGGACATAACTTCCATTTAACACTCATGATACAATCCATAGAATAATGTGTGGAAACAGGCCGTTCGGCTCAACAAGCCCATACCGACCCTCCAAAGGCCATCCCGCCCAGGCTTATCTCCCAAACCTTTCCTTGTAACCCTGCATTTCTCATGGCTAATGCACCTAACCCACAAATCCCTGAACACTATGGGCAATTTAGCATAGCCAATCCACCTAACGTGCACATCTTTAGACAATTACTGCTGGATCACACTGGTAAAAGCAATAGAAACATGAATAAACCCTCGGCCACAATCTGGTTGTTGTTGAGTTGTCAAGGAATTTAACTAAAACAAACATTTAAAGAAATTGTGCATAACCACTTGAAGCAGTTTTATTTCAGGGAAATACATTGTGATCTGATTGGCTTCATGTTCATTGCAGTGTATAAACATTGTCTTCACTCACTTTATATGTTTGTGTTTCAATAAATGGCAATGGAGAATGCTTGTACAGGGACACAGAACCTGAGGACTTACATTAGGTCCTGGCCGCAACGGTATTCTGGAATTGGACTTGAACTCAAAAATCCCTGGGTGATATTCTGGTGCAGTACTGAGGAGAGGAGGAGAGAAAGGGAGGGGGGGGGACATGGTAGGATTTGAAAACCAAACTCAAAATCTTCACTAAAACTAAATTAACATGGAACTTTCCTGGGAAGAGTGGGTTATTTCTTGAATTTTATTCTTGACACACTGTTAGAACTATGTCCAAACAATAGAACGTTTCAAGGTTGGGGAGTCCAAAACTAGACAGCATAAGTTTAAGGGGAGAGGGGAAAGATTTTAAAGGGACCCGAGGGGCAATTTTTTCGTAAAGAGGGTGGTGGGATAATGGAATAAGCTGCCAGAAGGAGTGGTGCAAGCAAATACAATTACAACATTTAAAAGGACATTTAGACAGGTACATGCATAGGAAAGGTTTAGAGGGATATTGGCCCAATGTAGGCAAATGGAATTAGTTCAGTTTAGGAAACCTGGTCGGTATGAACAATTAGGGCCAAAAGCTGTCCATGCTGTATGACTTATGACTCTATGAAGGAAAGCAGAATGGTCCATCAGCAGTCCTCACTGAAGACAGTCCCTTAAGACGTCCAGTCCCGCTGACACCAGGAACTTTACACAGGAACCTTTCACAGCTTTCGGAACCCAGACACAAAAACAACACTGACGCCTGCAGCTCTCACCAGTTACTATTTTAAACTTGCAAGGAAAAGCGTCTCTATACAGTTTTAGGACTTAAACCCTTAGAAACCGATCCTAAACCAAAAGAATTAACAGGTATTGTCAGCCATGGCTCAGTTAGCCCTTTCATTTCTGAGTCGGAAAGTTGTGAATTCTAGTCTCACTCCAAAGGTCTGAGCCCTGAAGGTGTCATGTTGTGGTTTATTAGAACAAATGTTTATGAAATTAGATATTCACATTACACTTCAAAAATCACTTCATTGGCTATCAAGTGTCTCAATTCTCTGAAGTTGTGAAGTGTGTAGAAATGCAAGTATTTCTTTTCAAGAGATCTGGAATGTTAAATGACAAATAGAAATTATAAACCCACTGTTGGCGAAAGTATCCCACTTCATGGTGACACTGACCAACAGATTGTGTACAAGGCTCTTACTGTAGGATCATGGGTGTTCCAGTGAATAGGAGTGCACCAAGCTGATAAATCAGGTAGATATTGGTTTAAACTACAAAAAAAAAACCTGCTGGTTATGAATCTATACAGAAGACTGATAAAACAACAGAGAAACATCACCACAATATTCATCTTGCACCAAATTTAGAATCAAGCCAAAATAACAAAGCATTTGAAAAGGACTCAAAATTTTTCCCAGAACATGAAATGAATCTTGGAAGAGTTTATGGTGAAAATTATCGTGAAAATGTTATTATATGATGGGCTGAGAAAACTCAGGTCTGCAAAAACTCATCCCCACTCCCTCACCAAACTCAGGATAGTCACCTTCCCAAACAGGAGAATACAAATATTCCCAATGGTATTACTCAAACAATCAGCATTTGAAGAGAATCTGTCTATAATTCACATTCCCAACTAAAGCAGGATTTGATTCTAATCCATACCCACTCTTCAAAGTACAGAGCCACAACATTACAATTGCAGCCAGATTGAAAGAGTATGAGGTCAGGAGGACAGGTAGTGCAGGACCCCCAAGTATATCTCACTCTCCAGAAAATGGTGGATAAATTCAGCAGGTCTGGAAGCAGCTGTGGAGAGAAGAGACAGAGTTAACGTTGAGTCCAAAATCACATTAGACTTGGAATATTCTGTTTTATGTCAGATTTCCAGTAAATTCAATAAGTTATTTTATAGTTAGTACAGGATCCCTGAGTGTATTTCGTTCTCCCACCAGGGCTGAGCTCTGAATTCTGATGGAAGTGCTGGTTAATCTGCACAACATAGCCAGTCCATGACACAGCTACCTCAGTTGTATGGGAGATGCAGGTTATTGGGATAACAATAGTGATGCAGGAACTCACCCATTCTGCTCTCATGACCCCTTCCAAACCTACAACCTCTCCCACCCCCGAAGGATAAGAGCAGCAGATGCATAAGTATACTACCAACAGCAAGTTACCTTCCAATCACAACCATCCTGACTTAGAACTATACCACCATTCCCTCACTGTCACTAGGGACACTGTCCATTCCTAACAGGATTATAGATGCACCTATGCCCATAAGACTGAGGAGTTGGTGGCACTGTGGTATGGTCATTGGCCTAAAAATCAAATGGACCCAGGCTCAAATTCCACCATAGATAATGGTGAAATTTATATCCACAAAAATCTGGAATTAAATGCTAGACTAATGGTGACCATGTCACAATTGTCAATTGTTGTAAAAATCTATCTGGTTCAGTAATGTTCTTTAGGCAAGGAAATCTCCCATCCTTACTCAGTCTGTTCTACATGTGACTCCAGACTCAAAGTAATGCAGTCAACTTATAACTGCCCTCTGAAATAGCCCTAGCATATACGTCATTCAGATCAATATGGGCAGTAAATGCTGGCAGAGCCAACAATATCCACACCCATGAATAAATAAAAATCAAGTTCACAAATGTGACTTACCACAACTTTTCAAGCGTGATTAAGGATGGACAATAAATCCTGGTATAGTCAGTGACACCCACATCCCATGAAACAACTTCTTTAAAAATTCAAGATTTGACAGGGAAAGGCTATTGCGGCGGAATTGATTGAGAAAGATTCACCTTATTTGGCTCAATATTTTTCAATTGGAAAATGGCTGTCTCAGTGAAGTCCTAGTGAAATATCAAGGAGTTTTTCAAGAGGGGTTTGGGACTATCGAAGGAGCCAAAGCCACTTTATATCTTGACCAGGATGCAATTCCAAGATTTTGCAAGGCCACCTGGTGCCATTTGCCTTGCAGGCAAAGCAGAGATGGAAATCATGAGGCTGGAGAGGGAAGGAATCATCAAACCAGTACAGTTTGCAGAATGGGCAGCACTGGTCATACCGATAGTGAAACCTGATGGCTCAGTTTGCCTTTGTGGGGATTTTAAGCAAATGGTAAACCGCTTCTCACAGCTAGATAAATACCTTTGCATAGAGGACTTGTATGCATAATTGGCGGGGCGGGTGTTGCCGTCCTTTACGAAGCTGGACATGAGTCCCACTGACTTGCAATTGCAACTGGATGAGGAGTCCTAGAACTATGCTACAACGAATACCCATAAGGGATTATATTAATATACAAGACTGCCATTTGGGGTATCATCAGCCTGCGCGCTTTTCAGCGGACCATGGAAAACATTTTACAAGGCTTCCCCAAGTTGCTATTTATCTGGATGATGTACTAATAACAGGTAAGACCAATAAAGAGCACTTGGAGAACTTGGATATAGTGCTTGAATATTTCTTCCAGGCAAGCGTATACCTTAGATGGGAAAAAGGTGTTCCAGGCACCCCAAGTGACCTACTTGGGTTAAAGAGGGGACAAAACCAGGTTAAACCCATTGAGGGCAATCAAAGGAGCCCCAGCTCCCATATCTGTACCAGAGCTTAGGTCTTTCCTTGGGTTAGTGAATTATTATGGTAAATTCATTGGTAACCTGGTCTCCATCTTGGCACCCTTACACCTGCTATTATAACGGGATCAGCTTGGAGATGGTTGCAAAGCCAAGAAGCAGCCTTTAGGAAAGTGAAAAAGCAGCTAGCATCATCTAAGGTGTTGGCCCACTATGATCTGAAGCGAGATGTTGTGCTGACTACACGCCTCCCTGTATGCATCAGAGTAGTGTTGGCTCACTGGTGGCCCAACGGAGAGAAATGCCTGATAGTGTATGCTTCAGCTGATGCCAAACGAAGTATGCCCAGATATAGAGGGAAGGTTTGGCAGTCATCTTTGGTGTGAGGACGTTCCACCAGTACCTTTATGGATGGGGATTTGTCATGGTCACAGATCACAAACCCCTGCTAGGAAATAAGTCAAGGCAGTGTTGTCCATAGCTTCCGGTAGAATTCAACATTGGGCCCTTATCCTCAGAGTGTGCAAGTTAGAACACCATCCAGGAAGCTGCCTCCCACCAGCAGATGCTCCACCAGTTGTGCCTTCCCTGGAACAATCCATTTTGGTTTTAAACTTCTTGGACACCCTTCCAGTCACCACGGACAATATCCAACTGTGGACACATAAAGATCCTATCCCAGTGAAACTGAAACAGCCGGTGATAATAGGGAGAATAGAAGGGCCACCACAAACAGGATTGAAATATTTTTGGACCCAAGGAGACCTGATCTCCGTACGGGACAGCATATTACTATAGGGGAAAAGGGTGACTGTCCAGCATAAAGCTCACCGCCAGAAACTGGCTGAAATCCACCAGGGTCATCCAGAGGTTTCCAAGATGAAGATGCTGGCAAGAAGCTATGTCTGTTGGCCAGGGTTAGAAGCCAACATAGTTGCATTGGTGGGGTAGTGCTCAGAGTGCCAACAAGGGCAAAAACTGCCACCAGTGGCACTCTCACATTCGTGGGAATGGCTAGGTAAACCCTGGACTCAGTTGTATGGCGACGACACCAGTCTTTTCATTGTGTCAATGTTCCCAGTCATTGTGGACGCCCATCCAAAGTGGTGGATGTGCATAAAGTTCATTTAACAAATTCAGGAATGATGATTGAGAAGCTGTGAGCATTGTTCGCGAGACACGAACTCCCGGAAGTATTGGTCACATCATTTACCAACAGGGAATTCGAATATTTCCTAAAATCCAATGACATTCAGCACGTAAGGGCAGCTCCATACCATCCATCGTTCAATGGTCTAGCAGAAAGAGCGGTCCAAACATTGAAGGCAGACTTAAAACATTGTCAACTCAGACCAAATTGTCCTGGTTCTTGTTCGATTATATAACCACCTGACACGTAACAACAGGGATAGCTCCAGTAGAGTTGCTGATCGGGAGAAAACTCCGCACTAGGTTAAACCTGGTGGCACGGTGGTTCAGTGGTTAGTACAGCTGCCTCCCAGCACCAGGGATCCGGATTCAATTCCAGCCTCCGGCGACTGTCTGTGTGGAGTTTGCACATTCTCCCTGTGTCTGTGTGGATTTCCTCCAGGTGCTCCGGTTTCCTCTCACAGTCCAAGGACGTGTAGGGTAGGTGCATTAGCCATGCTAAATTGCCCATAGTGCCCAGGTTAGGTAGGTTAGGTGGGTTAGACATGGGAAATCAGGGGTAGGATAATGGGTTTGGTGGGATGCTCTTCAGAGGGGCAGTGTGGACTTGTTGGGCCAAATGGCCTGTTTCCACACTGTAGGGATTCTATGATCTATGAAACCTGACATTTCCAGACATCTGGGGTAGGGTGAAATGGCAGCAGTAACTCCAATGCTGGACACACGCCTCTTTTAAGTGAGAGAGACAGTTTAATTCAGGGGATGAAGATTGGTATCGGAACCATGGAAACGGTCCTGTATGGGTATGAGGCGAGGTTGACACAAGGTCAGGTCCTGTGTCTTACTAAGTTCGGGCAGGTGGTACAGTTGTGAACAAACACGTGGATTAACTGAAAGCTGTTACCTCGCATACAGGGCAGGAGCAAAACCTACCTGGCCCTGAGAATGCCAGAAGGCCTGTCAGAAACCACAGGTGCCCTCCCTCCATCTAGTGTCAAAGATACCTCAGAGTCTGAAGTGGATGTAGCCTCCATACTGTTACTGGTGGAAGAAGGGGAGACCATTCCAAGACATTCCAGATGCAAGAGACCAGCAATGGTACAGTACACGCCACCTGTGTCTGAGTCTGTGTTGGAGGTACTGGACCTGGGTTGAAAGCATCTCAAGAGAAGCTAGAAATGAAAGACGACTGCATCCTCAGACTTAGTTGGGGGTGGAGGTGGGGTAGTGTGGGACGGAACGTAGCGACTGGAACCAGGTTGGCCATGTTAACTGTGAGGATCTTGATTGGGGTTGTTAACCTGGGCCAATCAGGAAAGCCTTGGCTGACCAATATAACCAAGAGATGTTAAAAAAAAAAGACATACAGGAGATTGCATCTCCTCAGTTGAACATTGACTCCAAGCTGGCTGGGCACTGGTAAATAAAAGGGTGACTTAGTGACAGGACCCAGCCTCTGTGTGGTTATTTCGGTATGTTTACCCTCCTGTTGTTAGGGTCAAGAATACTAGGAAATATGAAGAAACTGCGGATGCTGGAGATTTGAAAGAAAATCAGGAATTGCTGGAGAAACTCAGCAGGTCTGGTAACATCTGTGGGAAGAAAGCAGAGTTAACCTTTTGAATCCAGTTAAAGTGTAGACAGTCAAAATTGTAGAGGTACGGGCTATCCTTTTCCAATCTTCCTGAAACTCAGGAGTGTTTCCAGAGAGCTGGAGAATCAGATATGTTAGACCTCTGTTCAAAAATAAATAGTAAAGACAAGCACAGCAATTATATACCAATCATTTACCACTGATGATGTGAAAGTATTTTGTAATAATAATTCAGGACAAAACATTTGGGCAAATGCAGGGAAATGTACAAAATCTCAGAAATAGTATGGTGTAGAAGGAGGTCATTCAGCCCATCATGTCTGCACTTCCTTTCCACTGTGTGAGTGTGTTCAGGAGATACACTGACTGTATGAAAGCTTTCTTGTGCACCTCACAGCTGAATGGTTTCTCTACAATATGAATGTTTCAGTAATTTCTGAGTATCGATGAGATTGTGAAAGCCTTGTCATACAGTTCACTTTTAAACAGTCTCGCCTGTGTCAATTCTCTGATGGATCAGGAGCTTTGATGAGATGAAGAAGGATTTATCACACACATCATATATGGATGGTTTCTCCCTGGTGTGAATGTGTTGGTGCATGTGGAAGCTCAATAACCTTGAGAATGATTGTCTGAACACCTCATACGCAAATGATTTTTCACCTGTGTGAATATGCCTGTGTTTCACCAGAGCTGATTGTATAAACTCCCTGTTACAGACCTCACAAGTAAACAGTTTCTCCACTATCGGTGAAAGTATTGGTGAATCACAAGCATTAATGCTTGATCACACACTTCACACTTGAATGGCTTCTCTTCCATGTAGTTGTCTTTGTATTTAATGTTGTACATAAGATACACTTTCTATGTCAGGAGATAGTTCTGAGCTTGTGGAGCCCTCCACTCACACACATTGATTGTATTGACTGCTGTGGGTCTTCTTTCTTTGATCTGCTGTCAAAAACATTGGGCTCAGGTCCACAGCTGCTTCCATGCACCTGACCTCTAGCCAACACAACTCCAGGCCTACAGCTGCTTTCCTGCACTGGACCTCCAGCCAACACTGCTCTGGATTCATTGCTGCCTTTCTCTAGGTGCCTTTTCCTGACGGTGGGAGTTTTCAAGACTGGGGGCATATTTTTAAGGTGAGAGGAGAAAGATTTAAAAAACACGAGGGGCAAATTTTATTACACATAGAATGGTTCATGTATGGATTGAACTTCCAGAGGAAGAGGTGGATGCAAATACAGTTACAACAATTAAAACATAAGTACATGAGTACTTTAGATAAGTACATGAATAAGAAATGTTTGGAGGGATATGGGCCAAAAGCAGGCAAGTAGACCTAGTTTTTGGGATTATCGTTGGTACAGACTGGTTGGACCAAAGGGTCTGTTTCAGTGCTGCATGACTCTATGTCTCTATGACATCGGAGGGATACACACCCCACACTGATATTGTGAGAAGAAAGGTCTCTGAGGATGAAGACTTCTATGTCCACTCCAGAGTCATAGAGTCACACAACACGGACACAGACCCTTCAGTCCATCTAGTCCACACTGACCAGATTTGCCGAACTAAACTAGTACAATTTGCCTGCATTTGGCCCACATCCCTCTAAGCCCCTTTCCTATTAATATAGCTGCAGCCCAAATGTCTTTTAAATGTTGTAATTGTTCCTGCATCTACCACTTCCTCCGACAGTTTGTTCTATACATGTGAAAAAGTTCCCCTCAGATCTCTTTTAAATCTTTCCCTTCTCACCTATGCCCTCTAGCTTTGAAGTTTCCTACCCTGGGGAAAAGTCCTTTGTTATCCTCCCTATCAATGCCTCTTATGATTTTACAAACCTCTACAACATCACCCCTCAATCTCCTACACTCCAGGGACAAAAGTCTCAGCCTATCCAGCCTCTCCTTATAACTGAAACCTTTCAGGCCCTGTAAATTTCTTGTAATTCTTTTCTGCACCGTTTCCAATTTAATATTTCCTACCGATAGTAGGGCAACCAGAATTACACATAGTACTCCAAAAGTGGCCTCACCAATGTCCTTTACAGCCGCAGCATGACGTCCCAACTCCTATTCTCAATGTTCTGAACAATGAAGGCAAGGGGGCCAAACGTCTTAACTACTCTGTCTACCTCTGACACCATTTTCAAGGAACTATGTACCTGCATGCCTTGGTCTCTCTGTTTGATGACATTCCCTATGATCCTACCATTAACTCTGTAAGTCCTGCCCTAGTTTGTCCCACCTAAATATAACATATATGTTGGTATATACTGGGCCACAAGGGACAAAATGTGGTTGCATATAATTCTACTGCTGCTGATGCTCAACAGCACCTCATAGGTACCCATTTTTGAACTTCTGTTTGGAATCTATTCCATTTAGCAGTGTGATAGTCTTACACAGCACAACGGAAGGTACATTTAGTGTGAAGAATTGACATCAACTTCACAAGGGCTACACAGTGGTCACATGGATGCCAGACCAGAAGGTTTCCTTCCCTAAATGTCATGAGTGAAACAAGAAATTAATATGGGAATTTCATGGCCACCATTTCTAACACGAGCTTTTCAAATCCAGATTTATTCAATGGATTTAAATTCCATTAGATGCTATAGTAGGATTGAACTCGTGAGTCTGAAGCATTAGTTCAGGTCTTTGAATTGCATAAGCAATATTATGACTATTATGCTGCCACATCTGGTAAGGTTTTATTATTATACTGTCTGTTACTCAAAGTACTAATAATCATAACATGACAGATGAGAGAGCCACTCTTGGGACGTCTTATGATCAATTTGAAGGTATTTTCTGCTGGTGCAGAACAGAAATGACTTGTATGTGACCTCTAAAGACAAGACTGAAGAAAGTCATTTGGCCCATCATGTCCACATTGGCTGAATGACTCTGTCCAGCTTAAGCCCTGGCTCCAGCCTTGTTTATTTTTAATTCAATCATGGACATGGGCATTGCTGGCTTGCCAATATTTATTGCCCGTCCCGAGTTGCCCTTGAGAATGTGGTGGTGAAGTGCCTTCTTGAACCCGCTGTAGTTTTCATGCAGTGGGTTGGCCCACAATGCCGTTAGGGAGGGTATTCCAGGATTTTGACTCAGTGACAGTGAAGGAATGGCAACATATCGTAGTCAGAAAGCTGAGTGGCTTGGAGGGAAACTTGCAAGTGGTGATGCTCCCATTCAACTACTATCCTTATCCTTCTAAATGGAAGTGTCTGTGGGTTTGGAAGGTGCTATTGAAGGATCTTTGGTGAATTTCTGTACTTGTAGGTCGTACACACTACTGCGTCTGAGCGTCAGTGGTGGAAAGAGTCAGTGTTTGGGGGTGTGGTGCCAATCAAGCGTTTGCTTTGTCCTGGATGGTGTCAAGCTTCTTGAGTGTTGTTGGAGTTGCACCAATCCAGGCAAGTGGGAGTATTCCATCATAGTCGATACGAAGGTGGGTCACGTTGTAGAAGTACAGAGGGCTGTTCTAGCTTACAAAGGGGCATTGATAGAATGCAGAGCTGGGCTGAGAAGTGGTTGATGGAGTTTAACCCTGAGAAGTGTGAGATGATTCATTTTGGAAGGAAAAACTTGAAAGCAGAATACAGGGCTAACGGAAAGATTCTTGGCAGTGTGGAGGAGCAGCGGGATCTTGGGGTTCATGTTCACAGTTCCCTGAGAGCTGCCACCCAGGTGGATAGAGTTGTTAAGAAGGCGTATGGTGTGTTAGCTTTCATTAATAGAGGGATTCAGTTCAAGAGCCGTGAAGTTTTGCTCCAGCTATACAAAAGCCTGGTTCGGCCACATCTGGAGTATTGTGTCCAGTTCTGGTCACCTCATCACAGGAAAGATGTGGAAGCTTTGGAAAAAGTGCAGAGGAGATTTACCAGGATGTTGCCTGGAATGGAGGGAACGTTTTAGAAGGAAAGGTTGAGAGAGCTAGGGCTTTTCTCTTTAGAATGATGAAGGATGAGAGGTGACTTGATAGAGGTGTACAAAATGATCAGAGGTATAGATAGAGTAGACAGCCAGGGACTTTTTCCTAGGGTGGAGGTAGCTTTTACGAGGGGACATTGTTTTAAAGTGAAAGGAGGTAGATATCGGGGAGATGTCAGAGGTAGGTTCTTTACTCAGGGAGTGGTAGGGGCGTAGAATGCATTACCGGAGAGGGTAGTGGAGTCGGCTTCATTAGGGGCATTTAAGCAGCTATTAGATAGGCATATGGATGATAGTATAAGGTAGCGGTGGAGGTTAGATAGACCTTAGGTTTAGGGTAAAAGTTCGGCACAACATTGTGGGCCGAAGGGCCTGTACTGTGCTGTACTGTTCTATGTTCTATAGTCCTGACATTTAGCTAGTAGATGGTGGACAGGCTTTGGGGAGTCAGGAATTGAGTTACTCACTGCAGTGTTACTAGCCTCTGACTTCGTCTTGTAGCCACTGTGTTTCTGGTCAATGGTAACTCCAAGGATGTTGATAGTGAGGGATTCAATGATGACACAATTGAATGTCAGGAGCCAGTGGTTAGGTTGGTTGATAATGGAGACGGTCATTTGGCTGAAGTCTCTATCAAACATTTACCAGGGGAACTGAGACAGCAGCTGCAATAAGTGAGGTTTTATTCAGATGGGACAATGACAAGTTTAAATCTCCACCTGATCTGCTGCGCAAAGTCACCTCCATTTCACCGGTCAGTTTCCCAAGCTTCTGGAAACTCATGTTGCTGCAGAAATATTTGGATTGACTGTGAGAGACGTCAATCAGAGAGCCCACCCACTCTACCCATTCCCTCCTCTTCCTCTTCCAGAGCTGGTTCACTTCCTATAGGGACTCAAAACCAAGTGAGGAGATGGTGAGTGAAGGAGCAGCTTTTATACAAATTGTATCCCATAATATCCACACCAGTCTTCAGGCAGTCTGACTATCCTGTGGGCAATCAGGGGTGGAAATGTCCCTCATGCTGTGTGAGAAGATCCAGCTGAGAGAGCTGTTTACTCGGTGCTTTGTGCTGAACTGTTTGGCTGGAACTGTGTGTTGGATATTGAGTGTGTTTATTGGAAGCATTTCCCTTCTGATTTCCAGGCTGAGTTTTGTTGATGGCTCATTCCTGAATGAGAAGATGAGGTATCATTATCTGGGAGGTGCAGAGTGTCTGAGGATTCTTCCTGATTTCCTATTGTCGAGTTGTGTGTGTGTGTTGGAAGCTGGTTATTATCTTGCGCATTGTGAATGGTCATTTCTATCTTGTGTGTTTGAATGTGGATGTTGTTGTCTCTTCAAATCCTTCCAAGACTTCGCGTTACCGTATCTCTCTAACCTCATCAGAAAATAAAACAGAGTTGTATTTGTGTAAAGCTTTTTATGACTACCTACAAAACCATTTTGCAGCCAATGAAGTACTTTTGAAATAGTTATTCTTGTAATTTAGGCAGTGTGACAGCCTGTGTCCAGAGCATGTTCCCACAAACAGCAATTTGATAATGATCAGATCATCTGTTTTTTTTAACGTTGCTGATTAGAGATTAATGTCGGCCAAGACAATAGTGACACCCCTCAACCACCACGGGATCTTCTATCCCCACCTCACAGAGAGCAGAAGGGACCACATTTTAAATCTTATCTGAAAGACGGCTCCTCTGACATTGCAGCTCTGTCACACTCCTCTTGTATTTGACTGTTCCATGATTGGTTCTTCATTACCATTCCTGGCTCTCATTGTCATTTCCTGGTGTGGATCAGAGACCAGTCATGTCCTGCCTCAGCTCATCGGCTTGTGAAACCCAGACTATTCCAGTGCTCTTGTGGTTGCTCTCATATACCCCTTGCCCTAGTAACTCCCTACCTAAGGAGTTCGGTCGTGACTGGGAACCGTGTGGTGGGAGCTGAAGGGGTGGACCGTTTCCTGTAGCGATGGCGGATTGAGCATGGGCTGGTGAGGCAGAGGCAGAGGCAGAGGCAGAGGCAGCGGCAGCGGCCTCCTGGGTGTCCTAGTGGTTGGAGCAGCGGCTGCACCATTGTGGAGCTAGGACTTGGGACTCTGAGATCTGGACTTTCGTTTCTTTCTTGCTTACCTTTTAGCTCTGTTAAATCTTTTAATTCTGGTTTTTGTAACCAAGTGGGCACCAGTGAATGGCGACTTTGTGCACTTTTCACTGTACATTTGTATTCCTATACTTAGTACTTGTGACAAATAAATAAATAAAACTTGTAAACCTGAGTTCATCCAAAATTCTGCTGCCCTTTTCTTCATTGCTACTAAAACCCGTTCCCCAATCAGCCCTGTGCTTGCTGATCTACATTGGTTCCTAGTCAAACAGCACCTCATTTTTAAAATTCTCTTGTTTTCAGATTCTTTCATGACCTTTTCCCTCCCGATCTCTATATTCGTCATTCCAATTCAGCTGCCGTACCTAAAGACACACTTATTGAAATTTTTTTCATGCCTTCTTTCAAGAGTTTACCTGAGGGCATCACGTTTTCCCCAAAGCCTTGGTTCTGTGGTTGATTTCGGGTGTTTACTGTGAGTGAGTGCAGTGTATGTAATTTCCCAGGATAAGAACCCTTCAATCAACTACACTGAAGCAATATTTCCCCAGCTTCTGGCAACTCCTGCATTGTGCTTCCTTCGAATGTTTTCTAAATCAAGAAAGACATTTCAAAATCTCCACTGAGTCAGATTTTTTTCATTTTAAACATCTCTTCTTAGGATAAAACTGATCTTCACCAGTTTGACTCAAGATCATAGTAAATTGAGAGTCTGTTTTACACGTGTGAGTTTTCTTCACATAATTTTGGAAAATGAAAGGAGAAAATTCCAAACTGTGATTCAAACATTTCTATGACTTTTTTTTTACATTACCCACTGATGGGCATGGTGTAAGCATTACAGTACGTGGGAAGGTTGGGGTCTGAGTTGAGGAAAGAAAGTAGTCATGTAGTCTGCTACTGGACGTTATCCACTGCTGGGAACGGAGGGTGTGTGACAGTGAAATGAAGAAAAAGAAAGGACTTGTATCTGATACCCACCCCATGCCAAAACGCAGACACACACACACACACACACACAAACACACACACACACACACACACGAACAGCAAATTCACACTCACTGTGGAATAGTCTCTAACTGAGGAGTCAGCCTCTTCAGCAAAGGAGGAGAGGGAGTTGGAAGAAATAATGTTTCCATTTCCTGTTTTACAGAAGAATTGCACTGTACGACACCAGAGAATACAGAGAGGATAGACAGCACAGATCAATCCTGACCATCACCCCAGGAACAACTTCACAACGACATGAACAAGAAACCAAATGAATGTGAGAAACATGGTCAGGTTTGCACACAGTCATCGACACTCAGGAATCATCAACATATTCAAGGAGTCAAGAAGCTATTCAGGTGTGAGTTGTGCAAAAAGCCATTCTCAAAATCGTGCAACCTCCGCAGGCACCAACGCACACACACAGGAGAGAAGCCATTCACGTGTGAGGTATGTGATAAAGCATTTGCAGACTTATCGACACTCCGTGCACACCAACCTATTCATACAGGGGAGAAACCAGCCAAGTGTGAGGTGTGTGATAAATCCTTTTCACAGTTAAGGAGCCTCCTGGTCCATCAGAAGATCCACACAAGGGAGAAACCTTTCAAGTGTGAGGTTTGCAGTAAAGCTTTTGCGACTTCTTCAAGCCTCCTGAAACACCAGATGATTCACACTGGAGAGAAACCCTTCCAATGTGGTGTTTGTAAAATGTCTTTCATCCAGTCCTCTGATCTCCTGAGGCACCAGAGGATTCACACAGGAGAGAAACCCTTTAAATGTGACCTCTGTGACCGAGCCTTCAGACAGTCATCGACCCTTGTGGATCATCGTCGTATTCACACTGGGGAGAAGCAATTCCCATGTGAGGTGTGTGACAAGTCTTTCTCGAGGTCCTCATACCTCCTGCGACATCAGAGGATTCACACAGGGGAGTAATCCTTCAGCTGAAATGGTTATGAAAAGAATCTCAACTAAACATTGAATCTTCTAAAACACCAATGACTCCGTATTGGTCGGAAACTTGGTCCATTAATCCATTCACACAGGGGCGAATCACTTCTGGTGTGAGTTCTGTAATAAAGCCTTCACAATGTGTCGAACCTCCAGGAACATCAGCAAACGTACATGGGAGACAAAAACATTCCAGTGTCTGGACTCTTTCACCCCCTCCTCTCTCACCATACACCATTGTCTCCACACGGTCGTAGAGAAAGGTCACCTGATTCTATTACACTGTCTGTGTTGTTTACCCTCCAGTGCTAACACAGGGAAGCTGTCGTTCCAAAGCACTCTCTGTCTCAAACCTCTCCATCATCAGTCCAATCATTTCAAGAAGATTCAACCTTTGACCAGGTCATCAAACATCACCAAATGAAGACAACAATACTTGTGGAAGCTCAGCATCCTTTCAGTGCAGCATCAGGTACAAGTCACTCACTGACTCTCATTCTGACCAAGAAGACAATCAGATACTCAGTGGTTAGAAAGGCTTCTGATCGACCAGCACAAGGACCTGGGGAGGAGCCATTTCTGGGGTAGGAATGGAGGTATTTCAACTAGCCTCGATGTCTCTGGTCTCTGAAGGAGGAGAATCAGCCAGGAATCCCGTTCCTCATCAGTGAGCCCAGCTGGGAAGTCACGAGGAGGGCAGGATGTGTTTCGGCTGTGACAGTCTCCATTGTCTCACAACATTCACTGTCTGGCTGTCCACATGCTGAATGGCCCTGCACAGATTCACTAGAGACCAATTAATATCCATAGTCTGTCTTCCAGGAGAAATTAGAGGGAATGTGAGAGGAGAACAGCTTGCATTTACATAGCAACTTGATATAGTAAAACGTAGATATGTAGTCACATGAAAATTAACATAGAGACCAAGAAGGAGAATTAGGAGAGGATGAACAAAATATGATCAAAGAAGTGAGTTTAATAAGGACTCAAATGACAGACAGAGATAAAGATGCAAAGAGGGAATTCTGGAGATTTCATAATACTCAATGAGCATCTTTCCAAGCAGTGTTAATACGGAGAGGGGTAGTCTATATGGAACAGGAACCCTTTAAGTGTGAGATTTACATTAAAGTTTGTGCGGTTCTTCGAGTCTTCTGAGATACCAGAAGAATCACACAGGGTGTGTGTGGTGTGTGACTGCGTCTTCAGCCCTTGAACTACTTCCACTCTCTCCCCATTGCAGATTCCTCCTCTTCAATAATCCAGTTCCCTCTTGAACACCTCAATTGAACTTGCCTCTGACACCCTCTTAGACAGTACATTTCAGATCCTAACTCAGGCTTTCTCAGATGATGGATCATGAGCTCCAGTGGTATTGCCAGGTGAAATTTTGGCATTGTGATCTCAGGCAGTGCTTTCTGCCATGGAGCTGGACTGAATTCTAATAGCTGTGCAGCTCCTTTGAATTATTATGGCTTTTCACTCATTGGCAGGTCCTACAGACCCAATAAGATCAGCCTAAATCACATCCCCTGCTGAAAAACCTAACAGCAAAGTAGGTGCTTTTGATTTAAAATCCCTGTTTACCATTTTTACCTCCCTGATCTTTCCTCGTGTCACCACTGATTTGCCAATTACTGAAAATCTGTATTTTCTGGTTTTCAACCCTTTCAGCAATGAGAACAATTTTTCCTGTATAATCTGTACAGGACCTTCATCAGTTTGAATATAAAAGAAGTCTCGACAGTCTTGAGTTCCTTCAGCCCATCATAGCTGGACATAATAATGGTGTGATATGTTCACGTTATGCTCTTCCAAGGTTGATTTCATATTCTGGGAAAGATCTTGAATCATTTTCAAAAGCTTTGTTATTTTGGTAAACTCAAATTTCAGGTTATATTTGTTGTTTATTTACTGTTTGTATAGATAATAAATTTGTATAGGTTTGTATAGGTAATAAATTAACTTTGCATCTTAACCAAAAGTACGAGATTTGTTAGCCTGATGTGTTCATATTCACTGAAACATTCAGGGTCCAACAGTAAGAAAGTCCTGTACACAATATATGGTCAGTTTCACTGTGGAAAGGGGTACTTTGTATTTCAATGGGTTTACAATTTCTAGTTCACAAGAAGAAGATTTCCTAAGAAACACAGATTTGCATTTATATATCAACTTTTGCAATTTTGGGCTATAAAAAAGAACTTAACAGCTAATGAAGTGCTTTTTAAAGTGAAATGTAAATATTTCATTTCATTACTCATAAGTTCCCATAACTGGGATGTATCAGCCTGTGGAGTGACAAATGAGCATACAACCTTTCTTTTGCAGAGTCTAGTGCGTGAACTGAACCACAGCTGGCAATAGCCTATAATATTTCTGTTATATTAGATAAAATTTTTAAGGGGTTCAGTTTAAACTGACAGCTTGAAAGTTTGAGGAACACAGCAGGTCAGGCAGCATCAGAGGAGTAGGAACGTTGATGTTTCAGGTCGGGACCCTTCTTCAGGCCCATTTCTGAAGAAGGATCCTGACCCGAAACGTCAACTTTCCCACTCCTCTGATGCTGCCTGGCCTGCTGTGTTCGTCCAACTCCACACTGTTATCTCTGCCTCCAGCATCAGCAGTTCT
The DNA here is from genome assembly GCA_024137785.1 of Ginglymostoma cirratum. NCBI lineage: Eukaryota > Metazoa > Chordata > Chondrichthyes > Orectolobiformes > Ginglymostomatidae > Ginglymostoma > Ginglymostoma cirratum. The sequence goes on from JAHRHZ010000002.1 coordinate 2,491,221, forward strand.
TGCTATCTCTCAGCTTAAGAGTTTGATTTGATTTAAAGTTGTAACTAGTTAGAGCCTGCAGGTGTCAGTGTTGTCTTTTTATCTGGATCCCCGAAGTGACGAACTGTGGTACAGTCCCTGGTGTCAGGAGAAGTGAAACTGGTGAGTAAAAGTGAGTAGACTCCAGGAGTGAGGAACAAACCACAGACGAGGCACTGACAGAGAATCCCCAAATCAAGAAAAAAAAAATCTTAAACCCCATAGGCTCCAATACAGCCACATTCCAGAATGACTAACTGAAAATCTCTGATGTTCATTGGTAACACAGATCACTGTAGATGTTAAGTGTCTGTAAGAGTCTATCCCTCTATTTGCTCAGCTCCTGCTTCCCAAACCAACATCCAATGATATCAATGTCAGTGATCCAGTCTGAGTGACTGAAGCAGGGGCATTTTGATCTGGTTTAATCTGACATTCCAAGGATTGTTTAATTGGAGCTTGACTCTGTATCTAACCCATGCTATAACCTCCCCGTGAGTATTTGATGGAACATTGTCAAGGTGGAGAGGTTATTGCATCCCCATTTTGAATGAGGAGAGTCATTGATAGATATAGAGTCACACAGCATTGAAACATGCCCCTCAGCCCACCATGTCCATGCCGACCAACAAACACCAAACTACATTAATCCCATATAACTGCACTTGGTCCATGGCCTACCCTGCCCCATCATTTTAAGTGCTCATCCAGATGCTTCTTAAGTGTTGCAAGAGTATGTGCCTTCATTACTTTCTCAGGCAGCACATTCCATATTTCTACCACCCTTCAGTCGAAAACCTGTTTCCTCAGATCCCTCTAAACTATTTACTCCTAACCATAAACGGATGCTTTCTGGTTTTAGATCCATCTGCCATGGGGAAGAGATTCTCATTACCTACTCTGTCTCTGCCTCCCATAATAATGTACACCTTAATCAGAATACCCCCTCAGCCTCCTCTGCTGTAAGGAAAACAAACCCAGCCTATTGAGTCTCTCCTTATAAGCAGATATTTCCATCTCGGCAGCATCCCAGTAAATCTCCTCTGCATCCTCTCCAGTGCAATCACATCCTTCTGTTAGTGTGATGACCAGAGCTGCAAACAATATTCCATCTGTGGCCAAACCAATGTTTTATAAAGTTGTTACACAAGACTTCCTACTCCTATATTCTACACCCTGGCTAATGAGGGCAGGTATCTTGTATGCCTCCTTCACCACACTGTCTGCCTTTGCTGATACCTTCAGGGATGTATGGACTTATACACCAAGCTCTGTATTTTTTCCTCAGTACTCTGTAGGGACCTACCATTCATTGTTTGTATCCTTCCCTGATGAGACCCTCCAAAATGGATCACCTCACACCTGTCAGGATTAAATCCATTTACCATAGCGCTACCCATTTTACCAGCTGATCAACATTAGATTCAGACCATTCCCCTCACTATCACAACAACAACTAATTTTCATGTGGTCTGCAAACTTACTAATTGTATCTTTTACATTCACATTCAAGTAAAATGTAAATATTCATGTAAATAACAAAAAGCAAAGGTCCCAGCCCTGATCCCTGTGGTACACTGCTGTTCCCAGGCTTCCAATCATAAAAACAATCCTCCACGATCACTCTTTGCAACCTATTTGCCAAATTAGAAAGCCAATTGTGGATCCAGTTTACCAACTTTGTCACCTTTTGAACCAGCCTTGGATTTAGGACCTTGTCAGAGGCCTCACCAGAGTCTATGTTAACCACAGCAACTGTACTAATCTCATCAATATATTTAATCACCATTTCAAAAAAAGCTCATTAAGTTGGTCAGACAGGATTTACCCCCAGCAAACTTGTGCTGACTATCCCTGATCAATCCCTGCCTTTCCAAGTGTTGATTAATCCTGTCCCTCAAAATTGACCACTGATGTCAGACTAACTGGTCTTTAGTTACCTGGCCTTTCCCTGTTGTTGTTCTTGAACAAAGGAATCACATTAACTATCTTTCAGTCATCTGGTACTTCACTTGTAGCCAGTGAAGTGTTAATCATTCCCCCCAGGGCCCCTTGCATCCCATAGCAGCCTGCGATACACCACATCAGGCCCTGGGGATTTATGCACCTTTCTGCCTGCTGAAACATCTAATCCCTCCTCATTAATCTTAACATGCTGTAGAACATTTCCATGCTTTGGGGTTTTTCTTTATCTTATCTGCTAAAGATATTTCATTGCCCCTCTTTATCCTCCTAATGTATTTTTAAGCAGCCCCCTATACTCTATATTTCTGAAGGGTCTCTCCTGCTTTCAATGCACTGTACCTGACATACGCTTGCTTCTTTTTCTTTATCAAACTCTTGATTCCCTTGACATCCAGGATTCCCTGGACTTGCTGCCCTTGCCTTTCACTTTTAGAGGAACACACTGGCCCTGAATTCTCACTGTTCTACTTTTAAAAGACTTCCACTTTCAAATTACAGACTCTCTACACGTAGCTGCTTCCAGTCAATGTTTGACAGATCCTATCTAATGATACTGAAATGTCCTTCTCCAGTTTTGATACTTAACTTCTGAACTGTCCTTATTGCTTTCCATATGACTTTAAAACTTACAGATGCTCCATAGTGAGTCCATCCGCAGCTCCAGCTGCTCCATGTGGCAAACCAAGAGCTGCAGCTGAAGACACTTCCTGAATACGTGGTCACCGTGGACAGTGGAAATCCCTGATTTCCCACATATTGCAGGAGGAGCATTCCACAGGGCCAAGTTCTCCTGTCAATGTGATCCTAACCAATGACAAAAAATAAACTAGGAACCATTACTCACTTTACCAACAACTCATCAATTCAGATTTCTCATAGTCTCTCTGTATATATTCCTACAAAACTACAGACTATAAAAAGAATGACTTTACACTCTGTTTCCCTTTTGGTATGCCTCTCTCTGTCCCTAAAGCTGTTTCTTAAGCAGCCATTCTGCTTGCCCTCCATCTCTCTTTGAAACTTGACATTGCCTCAGGAGCTCTGCTCTTCTGCTGCTGCTTGCTTGAGCCTCATCCCTCAGGCTTTTATTCAGAAGCTCCGCTGCCACTGTTTCCCTTCAAGTGCATGTCTGAGCATTCTTTTTCTGTTGAGGGTTTCTATGAGTTCCAGTCACTCACCACCCTCGAGGCAAAACAAATTACTCCTCAACTCCTCTCTAATCCTTCCATCAATTACTTTAAATCTCTGCTCCCGAGTTATTGATCTCTCTGCTCAGGGAAATAAGACTGAAATAGTCACGGAGTCACACAGATATACAGCACGGAAACAGACCTTTCGGTCCAACTCATCCACGCTGACCAGATATCCCAAATAAATCTAGTCCCTCGTCTAAATTTGCCAGCATTTGGCCCATATCCCTCTAAAGTCTTCCTATTCATATACCCATCCAGATGCCTTCTAAATGTTGTTTATGGACCAGCATCCACCACTTCGTCTGGCAGCACATTCCATACATACACCACCCTCTGCATGAAAAAGTTGCTGCTTAGCTCCCTTTCCCCTCTCACCTTAAACCTACCCTCTAGTTTTGGACTCCCCTACCCTGGGGAAAATACTTTGATATTTACCCTATCCATGCCCCTCATGATTTTGTACCCATCTATAAGGTCACCCCTCAGCCTCTAACGCTCCAAGGAAGATAGCCCCAGCCTATTCAGCCTCTCCCTGTACCTCAACCCTTCCAAACTTGGCAACATCCTTGTAAATCTTTTCTGAATTCTTTCAAGTTTCACAACATCCTTCCTATATCAGGGAGACCAGAATTGCATGCAGTATTCCAAAAGGGGCCTAACCAATGTCCTGTACAGCTGCAACATGCCCCTTAACTCCTATACTCAATGCACTGACCAATAAAGGCAAGCGTACCAAATGCCATCCTCACTACCCTGTCTTCCTGCGATTTCACTTTCAGGGAACTATGAACCTACACTCCAAGATCTCTTTGTTCAGCAAGTCCCCAGGACCTTCTCATTAAGTGTTTCGGTCCTGCCTTAATTTGCCTTTCCAAAATGCAGCATTTATCTAAATTAATCCCCATCTGCCACACGTCAGCCCATTGGCCCATCTGATCAAGATCCCATTGTACTCTGAGGTAACCTTCTTCATTGTCTATTACACCTCCAATTTTGCAAACTTACTAACCATACCTCCTATATTCACATCCAAATCATTTATATAAATGATGAAAAGCAGTGGACACAGCACCGATCCTTGTGGCACACTGCTGGTCAGAGGCCTCCAGTCTGAAAAGCAATCCTCTACCGCCACCCTCTGTTTTCTACCTTTAAGCCAGCTCTGTATCCAAATAGTTCTGTATCCTCGATTCTGTGTGATTTAACCTTGCTAACCAGTCTACCATGAGGAACCTTGACAAACGCCTTACTGAAGTCCATATTAGATCACATCTGCCCTGCCCTCATCAATCCTCTTTGTTACGTCTTCAAAAAACTCAATCAGGTTAGTGAGACACGATTTCCCATGCACGAAGCCATGTTGACTATCCCTAATCAGTCCTTGCCTTTCCAAATACATGTGAATCCTGTCCCCACACCTACTAGTCTTGCCCTTCACCCTAACAAGAACATACTGTCTCTGGACTCTCATTATTTCATTTGTGAAGGCTTCCCACTTTCCAGCCATCTCTTCTCCTGCAAACATATGCCCCCCCAGTCAACTTTTGAAAGCTGTTGCTTAATACCATCAAAATTGGCCTTCCTCCAGTTTAGAACTTCTAAGTTTTAGATCCGGTCCATCCTTTTCCATCATTATTTTAAAACTGATAGAATTATGGTCGCTGGCTCCAAAGTGCTCCTGTTCTGTCACCTCAGTCACCTGCCCTGCCTTATTTCCCAACAGTAATTTTGCTCCTTCTCAAGTAGGTACATCAACATACTGAATCAGAAAATTTTCTTGTACACACTTAACAAATTCCTCTCCATCTAAGCCCTTAACATGATGGCAGTCCCCGTCTATGTTTGGAAAGTTAAAATCTCCAACTATAACCACCCTATTATTCCAACAAATAACTGAGATCTCCTTACAAATTCGTTTCTCAATTTCCCACTGACTACTGGGGGGTATAAGGTACAATCCCAATAAGGTGATCATCCCTTTCTTATTTATCCCCATGAGCCGCCTCTGTCATTTCTCTCCCTTCCACGAGGCTGCCTGGACAAATGTCCAGTAATGCTTCCCCTGAATTCCCCTCGTTCTGAAGTCACATCTTTCTCTGGTTTCTTTATTATCTCTCCTCATGCCCTCTCTGAGCTCATCTTGTCCATATCTCCCATCTCCTGTTTCCTCGACTGTATTCCACCTAAACTGCTGGTCCCATGGTCGCTGATCTTGTACATGGTTCTTTATCTTCAATACATTTTCGTGCTCTTTTGTTATCACCCTTTTCAGAAAAAAAATCGTTGCAGTCCTCACAACAGCCCCACCACTCCTCTCTATCTATTTCCCAGCTCCCTTCCTCCTCCCCATTTCTGAAGAAGGGTACTGACCTGAAACATCAACTTTCCTGTTCCTCTGATACTGCCTGGCCTGCTGTGTTCCTCCAGCTCCACACTGTTTTGTTTCTGACTCCAGCATCCAGACTTCCTGCTATCTCTTTGCAGACCTCTGTCCTTGCAAATTAGTGCCCCACCTCCAACCTCCCTTCACTTTCCAAAGTCTAGAACATATTGTCGCCTCAAATCCTGGAAAGGGAAGGTTCGTAGTGAGTATCATTATGGATACATATCCCACACTGATGTTGTTAGTTTAAAACCTTCCAAGGATGAAGCATGCTATTCCCACACTAGAAATCTCCATGAAACATATACCAGGGGAACTGAGACAGCAGCTGCAATAAGTCAGGTTTTATTCAGGTGGGACGCTGACATGTTTAAATCCCCACCTGATCTGCTGCTCAAAGCCACCTCCATTTCACGGGTCAGTTTCACAAGCTTCAGGGAACTCATGTTGCTCCAGAAATATTTGGATTGGCTGTGAGAGACGTCAATCAGAGAGCCCACCCACTCTATCCATTCACACCTCTTCCTCTTCCAGAGCTGGTTCACTTCCTATAGGGACTCAAAACCAAGTGAGGAGATGGTGAGTGAGGGAGCAGCTTTTATACAAATTGTATCCCATAATATCCACACCAGTCTTCAGGCAGTCTGACTATCCTGTGGGCAATCAGGGGTGGGAATGTCCCTTATGCTGTGTGAGAAGATCCAGCTGAGAGAGCTGTTTACTCAGTGCTTTGTGCTGAACTGTTTGACTGGAGCTGTGTGTTGGATATTCAGTTTGTTTGTTGGACGCATTTCCCTTCTGATTTCCAGGCTGAGTTTTGTTGATGGCCCATTCCTGAATATGAGAAGGTGACGTGCCATTATCTGGGAAGTGCAGAGTCACAGAGTCATACAGCACAGAAACAGACCCTTAGGTCCATGCTGAACAATAATTCCAAATTTCTGATGAAGGGTTTAGGCCCGAAACGTCAAGTTTTCCTGCTCCTATGATGCTGCTTGACCTGCTGTGTTCATCCAGCCCCACGCCTTGTTATCCAAATTAAAACTAGTCCCACCTGCCTGGTCCTGGCCCATATCCCTCCAAACATTTCCTATTCATGTACTGTAATGTCTTTTAAACGTTGCAATTGTACCCACATCCTTCACTGCCTCAGGAAGTTCATTACACTAGTGAACCACCCTCTGTGTAAATATATTTGCCCATCGCATGTTTTTAAATCTCTCTCCTCTCACCTTTAAAATTTGCCCCCTCATCTTGAAATCCCCCATCCTCAGGAAAAGACAACTACCATTATCTCTAGCTATACCTCTCATTGTTGTTATAAACTGCTATCAGGTCATCTCTCAATCTGCTATGCTCCAGTGAAAAGAGTCCCAGCTTATCCAGCTTCTCTTTATAACTCAAACTTTCCATTCCTGGCAGAATGCTGGTAAATCTCTTCTGAACCATCTCCAGCTTAATAATGTCTTTCCTATAATTGGGTGACCAGAAGTGGACACAGTATTGCAGATGTGGCCTCGCCAGAGGATTCTTACTGATTTCCTATTGTTGAGTTCTGTGTGTCTGTTGGGAGCTGGTTATTATCCTGTGGGCCATTAATTGATAAATTAATTGCGGAAAAGGGACAACACTGTCCCGGGTCCTAGCGACCAGCACTGTCTGTGTCTCCTATCCCTCCCACATCCCACCATCATATATACCCTCTACCCACCCCACACTCACACACCCTGCACCCTCCCCACCCACCCTCACATACACAGCCCGCCATCACCTCCACTGGTCTCTCCATTTAAATACTGTGGCAGCAACAGCGGATCAGCAGGTCAGAATCCTGTAGTGAGGAACTAACCTGACTTCCCAAAGCTTATCCACCATCTACAATGTACAAGTTAAGAGTTTGGTGGAATTCTTTCCACCTGATTGGATGACTGCAACTCTGACAACACTTGGGAAACTTGACAGTGTCCAGAACAAGGCTGCCCACTTGATTGGCACCATATCCACCGCCTTCAACATTCATTCCTCCATTGAGGCACAGTTGCAGTGGTGTGTACTGCGCTCAATTATAAGTGGAGACAATGGCCAAGTGGTATTGTCGCTGGACTATTAATCCAAAAATTCAGCTAATGTTCTGGGGAGAGATAGTAGGGACTGCAGATGCTGGAGAATCTGAGATAACAAGGTGTAGAGCTGGATGAACACAGCAGGCCAAGAAGCATCAGAGGAGCAGGAAGGCTGACGTTTTGGGCCTAGACCCAGCGTTCCTGCTCCTCTGATGCTGCTTGATCTGCTGTGTTCATCCAGCTCCACACCTTGTTATCTATAATATTCTGGGGACCCTGGTTTGAAACCCAACATGGTGCATGGTGGAATTTGAATTCAATAAAAGAATCTGGGATTAAGAATTCAATGATGACCATGAAACCATTGTTGATTGTTGGAAAAACCCATTTGGCTCTTGGGAAGGGAATCTGCCATCCTTACCTGGTCTGGTTTACATGCGACTCCAGACCTAAAGCAATGTGGTTGACTTTTAACTGCCCTCTGGGCAATTAGGGACGGGTAATAAATGCTGCCTAGCCAGAAGCACCCACATGCCATGAATGAATTTAAAAATACTGGCTTGGCCAGCCTCCTGACTTGATGGGCCTTATTACAATTTTTCACTGAGTTGGGAGGAGTATGCAAACTTCAGAAAAGAAAAGTTTGAAGGTTTGCCATGAATATGAACCTGTATTTGAGGGGATGGGAAGTGGGTGGAGGCTGGGGAAAACAATTCCAATCCATTAAATTGATATTTTACATGAGTAATTATTAAAAATGACATTTCAAAAGTTTTTGCCAGTACAACAAACTCCATGTCTGGTTAAGAAGCAAAGCTATGGAGTGGCCAGGTCCCAAATCCTGGTTACCAGGCAAGCCGAATATCATCCCATCCATACCACCTCACTCCTGACACAACCCTTGCGTATATATCACTAACACCCCTGGTCCAACTGTACTGTCCCTCCCACATGACCTGACTCTTGCTCTCTGTGCACCCTCTCCTGAATTTCATTGCCCTGAGTCTCCTTGAAAGCCTCCCTGCCCTCATTCCACATACCCACTTCCACCATAACATAGCAACAACTCACAACTCTTCCGACATCACGTTCCAAACCTGCAACCTTTCCCATTGGAAGGACAAAAGAGCAGCAGATACATGGGAACACCACCTCTGCAAATTTCCTTCCAAACTATGCACTGTCCTGACTTGAGACTATGTCACTGTTCTGACACTGTTGCTGGAAATCAGTCTACACCAGATGAACTGAAGCAGTTCAAGAAGGCTTCTCATGGACAGTTAAGGATGGGCAATAAATGCTAGTCAGCCAGATCCTCTGAAAGTATAAACCAAAAAACCAAGGAGTTGGACCCTTCAGCGAAGAAGGAGAGGGAGTTGGAGGAAATCATGTTTCCTCTTAATTTTTTACAGAAGGATTACACCGTACTACACCAGAGAATAGAGAGAGGATAGAAACTGCAGATAGATGCTGACCAACATCCAAAGAACAACTGCTGAACTGTGGGAAGACATCCAGTCCCTTGACAGCATTGCTCAACACAGAGAAGGTTGGGCAGTGAAACCATCATCTGGAAATCAGTCGAGTCAGGGGAGCTTTGACGTATCATCAGATCTGAAACTGGCCAGTGGTGTGGTGCCTTCCATCAGAACCAACCTTTCTGAAGGTTCGGCTGTGGGTGATCAGTCAGGGTGAGACTGGGAAGAAGTGTGAGTGGCTCCAAGTGTGATGAGAGCTTCAATCATTCATCAAGGCTCATGAATCACTGACTCATTCCTACAAGGGGGAAACTGTTCATGTGTGAGGAGGATTCCACAGGCTAACAAGATCTAGCACAGAAGGTGCATCACTAAACAGCCACCTGGACGATAAAGCATTCAAGTGTGAGATGTGTGACCAAGATTTCATGCAGTCATCGACGCTCATAAAAGGCCAAAGTATCCACAGTGGGGAGAGGCCATTCACTTGTGGAGTGTGCAATAAATCATTTTCGCGGTCATCACACCTCCGCACACACCGATATGTTCATACAGGGGAGAAACCATTTAAATGTGAAGTTTGTGATAAAGCTTTTGCAACGTCTACAACCCTGCTGACTCACCAACGCATCCACACAGGGGAGAAACCTTTCACCTGTGAGGTTTGTGACAAATCTTTCATCCATTTTTCTGATCTGCAGATACACCAGAGGATCCACACAGGGGAGAAACCCTTCAGGTGTGACACATGTGACCAAGCTTTTACACACGCATTGACTCTTGTGAATCACCAGCGCATTCACACAGGGGAGAAACCATTCAAGTGCAAGTCATGTGAAAAATCATTCTCGCAGTCATCACACCTCCGCTTGCATCAACGCGTTCACACTGGAGAGAAGCCATTCACATGCGAGGTTTGTGACAAATCATTCTCACAATCATCGCACCTCCGCATCCACCAACGCATCCATACAGGGGAGAAACCGTTCGTGTGTAAAGTGTGTGACAAATCATTCACGCAATTATCACATCTCCGACTCCATCAGTGCGTGCACACAGGGGAGAAACCATTCACATGTGAGGTGTGTGACAAATCATTCTCGAGGTCATCACGTCTCCTTGACCACCAACGTATTCACACAGGGGACAAGCCATTCATGTGCAAGTTGTGCAACAAATTGTTCTCACGAGCATCAACCCTCCTCAACCACCAACGCATTCACACAGGAGACCAACCATTCACATGTGAAATGTGTGACAAATCATTCTCTGATTCATCAACTCTCTGCATCCATCAACGCATTCACACAGGGGAGAAACCATTCATGTGTGAAATGTGTGACAAATCATTCTCCGATTCATCAACTCTCCGTGTACATCATCGCACTCACACAGGGGAGAAACCATTCACATGCGAAGTGTGTGACAAATCATTCTCAGACTCATCGACCCTTCGTGTACATCGGCGTGTTCATACAGGGGACAAACCATTCATGTGTGTTGTGTGCAAGAAATCATTCTCACAGTCCTCAAACCTTAGGAGACACCAGCGTTTACACACAGGGGAGAAACCATTCAGACGCGAGATTTCTAATAAGGCTTTTACTGACTCCTATACTTTTGTGAGACACCAGAGGATTCATGAAGGGGAGAAACTCTTTGAATGAGAGGTATATGACAAAGCCTTCACATGATTATTAAGCTTGGAAGTCTTTCATTGGAGTGTTAGTCCACACTGGAGATAAAGTCGTCAAGTGTGATGTTTAAACAAAACTTTTGGTACATCCTTGAACCTCCTGGTATAGCAGATGATTCACACTGCAAAGAACAGGATGTGAGAAATGAGACAAATGTTTCTTGCATTTAACAAACCTGTGCACACACCCAGGGGAGAAACTAGTCAAGTGTGAGGTGTGAGACAAAGCCTAGACTGATTTAAAGAGCCATCTGCACTACCAGGAACGTACAGTGGAAAGGCCCGTCGTGTATGAGATTTGCAATGAGCCTTCTGTGACAGCTTCTTCCCATGTAGACATCTGGGTTCTGTACGTGGTATGTTTAAACACAAACAGGACAACCAAGTGTGCCTCGGGTTTCCCAGTGGCTACATGGCCCTGCACTTTATGTGGAATATTGCTCTTGATAAACCAGGAGATCCATAATGATGTAGCAACTCACCAGAGCAATACATTGGAATCAAGCAGCACTCTCCTACAGTCATCACATTCGACTGAACCCTCCGAAGTTCCCAATTTACCTGACTGACAAATCCAGGTTAAAAGAGCTCATTCAGCAGATTTCGGTATTAAAGAAGAAAACAGCTATTCACTGCAAATCAATTATTTTTAACTGAAGGCAGAAAAGAAACTAACTTATACCTCCCTATAACTTAAATTCTACGCCATTGTAAGATTTCCCATTGACATACAAACAGACGCACAAAGAGACAAGATAAAATTCAAATAATAAGGGTGGAAGAAATAAAAAGTCAGTGAAGCACAGTTCTGGCATCAATTTTGGATTACAGGCATTCATGAGATGTTTTCTTCTGACTATTTGATGAAGACATGAGGTTGTGGACCCACTGATTCTCACTCTTATATTCACTGCCTTTTCAATGTTTCAGAAGATGGCTTCCCCTTTTTCCTTTCAAGAAGGGAATTTGCAGAGAGGGGGAGTAGCTAGCTGCTTAGCATGCCCTTTTTACTTCTGCACTGACAGAAAGGAGGCCAAGAAAGATGTTTCCTCCTTTGCAGACTGAATGTTCCTGCTGTATTCTCCAAACAGAAAGCTATAGCCATTGGCCAGGATCTCATCAACAAATAGCTACTATGCTGAGTACTCCTTATCACACATAACTAATCTTGGTTCAAAGAACTAATTAAAAGCCTGTCACAAGGCAAACTGTTCCTCGACACAAACCCACAGAGCAAGGTGTCTATCAGCCACTCCCACTGCTAGATGAAGGCCACATTGTGGATACAACATGCAATGAATCCTGCTAATTTTTTTTCAAAACTGCCACAATCCATTCTTTTCATGCGTCTTTTTTCTATTTTTAATTCTACCATCCAAAAAATAAAAGTGGTCCTTATAATGTTGAACAGGGTTGCACTGAGCATTGGCCACTCCTCTCCAAGCACTTCTCCCTTGCCCAAGGTATACCCGGAATTGCCTGTTGTGAATGAATGTTTCAATAACTCTCTTGATCAGGGTTGGAAGCATGTTGGACAGTCTTAAGTGCAGGCATGTGACAGTGTGAAAAGTGGCAAAGTCCCTGGTATCAGTGGAATGGACAGTGTAAGGGATTGTCTTCAATCAGTACTACTGATGGACCGTTCTGCTTTCATTCAGTCAGGGACATGGCATTGTTTAGACACAGTTCTAACAATGTAACAGGAATAAATCTGGAGGCTTCCCAAGAAAGCTGTTTTTTTCCCTCCCTGCTTCTCTAAACTCCTCTAACCCTCAGTCTTATACTGGATTGTTAAGTAGCAGTTGTTATGCTCAAGTTCTGGAGTGGGACTTGAACCCACAACCCTCCAGCTCAGAGAGTAAGTTTATGGGTTCAAGTCCAACTCCAGATGGATTATTCATTGAACGTAGATTAGTGTTATTGTCAGGGCCAGGGATTGAATTTCTGAGGCTCTGGGCTCCCAGTACAAACCCACAACAATTTAATGAGAAACAATCACGTCATAAAATGAGTGAAGATATTATCCTGTAGATGATAATATACTGCATTGATCAAGAAGCCAATCAGATCACAGTGCAGCATTCTTCAATAAAACTTTCAGTTGGTCACAAAAGGTGTACGTTTGCTTTAATAAAATTCCTTGACAAATATGCAGCAAACACACAGCACTGATTAAACCACAGAAGTGTTACAGTACAGAAGAGATCATAGAATCCCTACAATGTGGAAACAGGTCATTCAGCCTAACAAGTCCACACCGACCCTCCAAAGAGAATCCCATCCAGACCCATCCCCCTTTGCTATCCCATGTATTTCCCATCACTAATGCACCTAACCTACACATCCCTGGACACTATGAGCAAATTTACATGGCCAATCCACTTAAGCTTGCATGTCTTTGGACTGTGGGAGGAAACCAGAGCACCCAGAGGAAACCCACGCAGACACAGGGAGAATGTGCAAACTCCACACAGACAGTCACCCAAGGATGGGATTGAACCTAGGTCCCTGGCACTGTGAGGCAGCAGTGCTAACCACTGAGCTACTGTGCAAGGTGTACAAGTCCATAGATCTCTGGAGGTATTAGCAAAGGCATGGGGTGAAGAAGGCACATGGGATGCCTACCTTCATTAGCAGGGTGTAGAATACAGAAGTAGAAGTCTTGGTCAGTAACTGGTAAAGTTTTGCGACGTTGTTATTGGAGCAGACAGCATCAGACGTTTCAACTTAGTATTAAAGGTATTTAACATTGTAAAGATTAAATAACTTATGACATGGCAGGAGAGCTCCAAATCGTAGTCTGCTCCTTTTGCTCGGTATGGGAAGCCGGACATTCCATGTGTGCAAGAAGCATCTCCAGCTGCAGCTCCAGGAAGCCTGAGTTTCGGAGTTGGAGCGGAATCTGGGGACACTGTGGAGTATTCTCAAGGCAGAAAGTGTCGTGGATAGCACGTATAGAGAGGTGGTCACACCGCAGACTCAGCCTCCACAGGCAGGAAGGGAAAGGGTGACCACCAGCCAGAGCAGGAGGGCAAAACAGGCAGTGCAGGAATCTCCTGTCGTCATTCCCCTGCAAAACAGGTATACCGTTTTGGATACTGTTGAGAGGAATGACCTCTCAGGGGATAACAGAGGCAGCCAAATTCATGGCAACTGGAGGGAGACATGAGCTTAGAAATGCTATAGCTATAGGGGATATTGTAAAGGGAATAGATAGGCATTTCTGTGGCCACAAATGAAAAGTCCAGGATGGTGTGTTGCCTTCCTGTGCTAGGGTCCTGGATCTCTTGGAGCGGTTGCAGGATATTCTGGAGTGGGAGGGCAAACAGCCAGTGCTCATGGTATACATTGGTACGAATGACATAGGTTAAAAAAAAGGGATAAGGTCCTAAAAGCAGAATATAGAGAACTAGGAAGAAAATTGAAATGTAGGACCTCAGAGGTAGTTATCTCAGGATTACTACCAGTGCCACAAGCTAGTCAGAGTAGAAACAACAGAATATACAGGATGAACACATGGCTGAAAAGGTGGTGTGAGGGGGAGGATTTCAGATTTGTGGGGCATTGGAACCAGTTCTTGGGGGGGAGGTGGGACCTGTACAAACTGGCTGGGTTATGCCTGGGCAGGACCAGGACTGATGTCCTTGAGGGGATACGTGGTAGAGTGGTTAGGGAGGATTTAAACTAATGTGGCAGGGGGCTGGGAACCAGACGAGTTGGGTGGTAGATGCAGAAATTGAGGGAGAGGTAGAAACCAAGGCAAACATGACTAAGATCAAGAGCAGGCAGGGAAATGCGGCTGAAAACAGTGGGGGAGGTGGTTTGAAATGCATATGTTTCACTGCGAGTAGTATAATAGGCAAGGTAGATGAACTTAAAGCTTTGGTTAGTACTTAGAGCTATGACATTATTGCGATTACAGAGACTTGACTAAAAGAGGGGCACAGGACTGGACAGCTGAATGTCCCAGGATTTAAATGTTTCAGGAGTGATAAAAAGGGAAGTAAAAGGGGTGGGGGAGTTACACTACTGGTCAAGGACTATCTCACAGCTGTACTACGATATATCAGGCACTCGTGCAGCAAGGCATCATGGGTAGAACTCAGGAAAGATGTAATCACAATGCTCAGGGCATACTTCAGGTCTCCCAACAGCCAGCGGGAGATAGAGGAGAGAATATATAGACAGATTTTGGTAAATGTAAAAACAGTAGGGTTGTGGTAGGGGATATTAACTTCCCCTGTATTGACTGGGAGTCACTACATGCTAGGGGCTTGGATGGGATAGAATTTGTAGGGATCATTCAGGAGGGACTTTCAACACAAAATGTAAACAGTCCAACCAAGGAAGGGGTTATACTGGAGCTGGTTTTGGGAAATGAGCCCGGACAGGTGAGTGAGGTTTCAGTGGGGGATCTTTTCAGGAGTAATGACCATAATCCTGTGAGTTTAAAGATACTCATGGATAGGGATAACAGCAGTCTACGGGTTTAGCTGTTAAATTGGAGCAAGGCAAACTACAACAATATTAGGCAGGAACTGGAGAATGCTGACTGGAGGCGGCTGTTTGAGGGCAAATCTAATCGGACATGTGGGAGTATTTGAAATGGCAGTTGATAAGAATTCAGGAGTGGCATGTTCCTGCGAGAATGGAGGATAGGTATGGCAAGTTACGTGGACCTTGGATGACCAGGGATGTTTTGACCTTGGTCAGAAAGGAAAAGGAAGCATACATAATGTCTAGGAGGATGAGAACTGATGAAGCCCTGGAAATATACAAGGAAAGTAGGAAAGAACTTAAACAAGAAATTTGAAGGGCTAAAAGGTGTCAGGAAAAGTCATTAGCAAACAGGATTATGGAGAATCCCAAGGCATTTTATACATGTATAAAGAGCAAGAGGGTAGCCAGAGAAAGGGTTGGCTGACTCAAGGACAAAGGCAGGAATCCATGTAGGGAGCCAGAAGAGTTAGGTGAGGTCCTAAACAAATACTTTCTGTCATTATTCACCAAAGAGAAAGAATTGGTGGAGGATGATCTCAGGGGAGTGTTGAGTTTCTAAGCCAATAACAAAAAGGAAGAGGTGTTGTCTGTGTTAAAAAGTATTAAGGTAAATAAGTCCCCAGGTCCTGATGGGATCTATCCCAGAATATTGAAGGTGGCAAGAAAACAAATTGAGGGACCATTGATAGACAGCTTTTTAGCCTCTTTGGCCACAGATGAGGTCTCAAAGGACTGGAGAATAGCCAATGTTGTCCCATTGTTTCAGAAGAGTATCAGGGCATGCATTTTGGAAGGTCAAGTACAGGTGGAAATTATACAGTGAACGGCAGAACCCTTAGGAGTATTGATATGTAGAGGGATCTGGGTATGCAGGTCCATAGATCACTGAAGGTGGCAGCACAGGTAGACAAGGTAGTAAAAAAGGCTTATGACACGCTTGCCTTCATTGGAAGAGGCATTGAGTATAAGGATAGACAAGTTATACTGCAGCTTTATAGAACTTTAGTTAAGCCACACTTGGAACATTGCACACCTTTCTGGTCACCACACTACCAGAAGGGTGTGGTTGCTTTGGAGAGGGTACAGATAAGGTTTACCGGATGTTGCCCAGTGTGAGAGATTTTAGCTATAAAGAAAGGTTGGATCGACTTGGCTTTGTTTTCACTGGAATGCAGGAGGTTGAGAGGTGACCTGATAGAGGTTTCTAAGATGTGAATGACATGGATAGACTGGAAAATATGAGGCTTTTTCCCAGGGTGGAGGGGTCAATTACTAGGGGACACAGGTTCAAGGAGCGAGGGGGAATATTTAAAAAGATGTACGAAGCAGATTTTTCACACAAAGGGTGGTGAGTGCCTGGAATGCGCTGCCAGAGGAGGTGGTGGAAGCAGACACAATAGCACCATTCAAGAAACACCTGGATGAATGCATTAAAGGAAGCAAATAGAGAGATACGGATCCTGTAAGTGAAGACTGTTTTAGCATGGAAGGGCAAAATGTGGCAGCGCAGACTTGGAGGGCTGAAGGTCCTGTCCCTGTCCCTTTGTTCTTCTTTGTTCTTTGGTTTTTACAACTTATGTCTTCAGCCCAACAGAGGAGGGTGGAAGAGAGAATAACAGGGGTGGGAGGGGTCTTTGATTACGTCGGTTGCTTTTCCAAGGCAGCAGAGGGGGAATGAGGGGGAAGCTCATGGAAACCTATAAAATTCTAAAAGGAATAGACAAGGTAAACGCAAGAAGAATGTTTCCAATGACTGTAGAGTCCAAACCCAGGGGTCACAGTCTAAGGATACAGAGTAGGCAATTTCAGACTGAGATGAGGAAAAATGTTCTCATCAGAGTGGTGTGCCTGTGGAATTCCCTGCAACAGAAAGTTGTTGAGGTCAAAACATTGATGTTTTCAAGAAGGAGTAAAATAGGGCTAAAGGAATCAAAGGATTTGAGAGAAAGTGGGTAAAAGGTATTGGGTTGGATGATCAGCCATGATCAGATTGAATTGTGCAGCAAGCTTGAAAGGCTCAATTATCAACTACAGCTTCTATTTTCAACATTTCTACGAGGGGTGAGTGGACAGGGACATGCCGGGAGAGGCAAAGGGCACCAGATGAGGTGAATGTTGAGACTCAGAAATTGGAGCTGAACCTGTACAGGAAGTGACTGCTAGACAGGGCCAGGCTGTTAGGTGTCAACTCATTGGGTAGCTACTCACACAATGAGTCATGTCTTACTCTCTGAGTCATTGAAACCACACACAAGTATCATAGAACCCTACAGACAATCAGTCTCCTCTCTCACTCTCTCGTGTGCCTCCATATGTGTCACTCTCTCCTGTGCATGTGCTGATCCCACCACTGCCGACCATCACTGCCTTGGATGCTGTGGGTCTTCTTCTGATCTGCTGCCAAAAACATCCGAGGATACACATCCCACACTGAGTCAGTTTGAAAGCCTCCGAGGATGAAGAATGCTGTTCCCATACTAAAAATCTTTGTCAGACATTTACCAGGGGAACTGAAACAGCAGCTGCAATAAGTGAGGTTTTATTCAGATGGGACACTGACAAGTTTAAATCTCCACCTGGTCCGCTGCTCAAAGTTATCTCCATTTCACCGGTCAGTTTCCTGGAAACTCATGTTGCTGCAGAAATATTTGGATTGGCTGTGAGAGACGTCAATCAGAGAGCCCGCCCACTCTGCCCATTCCCTCCTCTTCCTCTTCCAGAGCTGGTTCACTTCCTATAGGGACTCAAAACCCAGTGAGGAGACGGTGAGTGAAGGAGCAGCTTTTATACAAATTGTATCCCATAATATCCACACCAGTCTTCAGGCAGTCTGACTATCCTGTGGGCAATCAGGGGTGGAAATGTCCCTTATGCTGTGTGAGAAGATCCAGCTGAGAGAGCTGTTTACTCGGTGCTTTGTGTTGAACTGTTTAACTGGAGCTGTGTGTTGGATATTGAGTGTTTTTACTGGGAGCATTTCCCTTCTGATTTCCAGGCTGGGTTTTGTTGATGGCAAATGACTGGATATCGTTAGTGTGATTGAATGGCGTGTTTCTCACTGTAATTCTGTGTATGTAACTTTCTGCACTAGATGTGAACTGTCAATCTCTGGATTGTTAATCCATCACCACAGCAATTTAGCTGCCAAACCTAGAGACACAATTGTTGAAGTTATTTTTATGCTTTCTTTATAGATCTTACGTGAAGGCCTCAGCCTTTCCCAAAAGCCTGGCTTGGATTTGGTCATTTTGCCCAGTGTTGTGGCTGATAACTGAATTTGGGATGTGCCGTCTGAGTGAATGCAGTGTATCTAATTTCCCAGGATAAACCAGAACCCTTCAATCAGCCACTGTGAAGCAATATTTTTCTTACCTTTCAGCCCCGTGTGGTGAAACCAAGTGAAAATTTTCAAAAGCTCCATTGAAATAACTCTGACTGTGTTTAACATATAAAGCATACTTCTGTAGCACAAATTGAGCACATTGAAATGAGATGGCCCTTTAACACACTGTCTGTTTGGAATTTCTATTGTCCTCACAGCATTTGGGAAGAGAGGGGCTGGGAAGAGAAAACAAAGTAGCTGTATTGTCTGCTGCTGGTCACTATCCAGTGGCCATGCTGGAAACAGATGGTGTGTGTCAGTCAAGTGAGGTAAAAGAAAGGATTTGTACCTGATCCCCCACACAGGGGAGTAGCAGACTGGCACCGACTGTGGAACAGTCTCTAAACTGAGGAGTCAGAGGAATTGTACTGCACTACACCAGAGAATACAGACAGGATGGACACTGTCGATAGATCCTGACCATCATCTAAGGAACAACTGCACAAATGTGGAAAGACATCGAGTCCCTTCACAACATTGCTCAACATAGAGAAGGTTGGGAAGTGAAAGCATCATCCGGAAATCGGTCGGATCAGGGGAGCTTTGAGATATCATCAGATCTGAAACTGGTCAGTGGTGTGGAGCCTTCCATCAGAACCAACCTTTCTGAAGGTTTGGTTGTGGGTAATCAGTCAGGGCGAGGCTGGGAAGAAGTGTGAGTGGCTCCAACTGTGGTGACAGCTTCGTTCATTCATCAAGCCTCATGGATCACTGACTCATTCCTACAGGGGAGAGGCTTTTCAAGTGTGACGTGTATGCAGAGTGCTCTATGGGCTCATAAAGTTCTCCTGAAACACAAAGTGCTTCTGTTGTACAGCCAAATGCAAAAGGAACATTTCAAGTGTGAGGTGTGTCACCAAGACTTTGCACAGTTATCAATGCTCCAGAAACACCGACACATTCACAATGGGGAGAAACTGTTCATGTGTGAGGTGTGTGATAAAGTATTCACACGGTCATCAAGTCTCAAGGTCCATTGTACAGTCCATACAGGGGAGAAACACTTTAAGTGTACAGTTTGCAATAAAGCTTTCGCAACATCTACAAGGCTGCTAATGCATCAGACGATTCATACAGGAGAGAAGCTGTTCACATGCAATGTGTGCAGCAAATCATTCTTAAACTCATCTGACTTCCGTGTACACCAACGTTTTCACACAGGGGAGAAACCATTCTCTTGCGAGCTGTGTGACCAGTCTTTCTCGGGCTTATCAACCCTCCGCAGACACCAGCAGATTCACACAGGGGAGAAACCGTTCATATGTGAGGTGTGCAATAAATCATTTTCACGGTTAACAAACTTGCAGATCCACCATCGCATTCACACGGGGGAGAAACCATTCACATGTGAAGTCTGTGATAAATCATTCTCACGCTCAGGAACCCTGCGCAAACATCAACTTATTCACACCGGCAAGAAACCCTTCCCATGCGAACTGTGTGACAAATCATTCTTGCAATTGACCAGTCTCCAGATCCATCAACGCATTCACACTGGGGAGAAACCATTCACATGTGAAGTATGTGACAAATCATTCTCTGACTCATCAACCCTCCGTAAACATCAACGCATTCACACAGGGGAGAAACCATTCACGTGTGAGGTGTGTGACAAATCATTCTCGGTTTCATCAACTCTCCGTGTACATGAACGCATTCACACAGGGCAGAAGCCATTGAAGTGTGAGGTTTGTGACAGATTATTCTCGGTTTCGGCAACCCTCCGCAGGCATCAACACATTCACACAGGGAAGAAATTATTCAGGTGTGAGGTTTGCAATAAAGCTTTTGTAACATCAACAAAGCTCCTAATACATCAGAGGATCCACACAGGGGAGAAACCATTCAGGTGTAAAGTGTGTGACAAGTCCTTCTTGTGGCCCTCGAACCTCCATCGACACCAATGCATTCACACAAGGGAGAAACCATTCAAATGCAAAGTGTGCAACAAAGCCTTCACACAGTCATCGAGCCTCATGGTCCATCAGACAATTCACACAGGGGAGAAACCCTTCAGGTGTGAGGTGTGTGTTAAATCATTCTCACGATTATCGAACCTCCACCGACACCAGCGCATTCACACAGGGGAGAAACCATTCAAGTGCGAGGTGTGTGGCAAATCGTTTTCACAGTCATCGCATGTACGCAAACACCAACACGTTCACATGGCAGAAACCGCTTAACAGCATGTTGTGGAACAAATCATTCACCTCTGTGTACAACAACATTCACACAGTGGAGAGACCATTCATGTGTGAGGTTTAAGATAAAGCTTTGTGACATCTTTGACACTGCTGAGGGACCAGAGCACTCACTGAGTGGAGAAAACCATCAAGTGTGAGCTTTGTCTTTCATCAGATCCTCTGAACTCCTGATACATTAGCGGATTCACAAAGGGGAGGAACCCTTCAAGAGTGAGGTGAATGACGACTCTGTCTTACAGTCATTGATTTTCCACACATGCTAACATATTCACACGGCGGACAGGCTGCTCAAGTGTAAGCTGTGGGATTATTCATTTTCATAGTTGTGGAACCTCCTGCCCAATGAGGGGATTTGCACAGAGAAAAACTCTTCAGATGTAATATTTCTGACAAACCTTTTAGCTCCGTCTTCCACCTCCTGAAGTAACATCACATCTGTACTGGTGGCAAATCATTCACGTGCGTGACAAGGCTTTCACATTGGCACATGTGTCCTGAGCCATGAACACATTCACACAGGGAAGAAACCCTGTCAGTGAGTTCTGTGATACAGTTGACAGACTTCTTGGAACATCAGTGAACCCACATAGCAGACAAACCCTTCCAGTGTGACTTGCGTCAGGATCATTTCACCTCCTCCTCCTCCTCTCTGATCAGACACTGACATCTCCACATTGACTTGGAGCTGGGTCACCTGCTTCTGTTATACTGAGAGCGGTCTGTGTTATTTACCCTCCAGTGCTTATACATGGGAGCTGTCATTCTAAAGCACTGTCTGTCTCAGCAGGGTTTGTCTCAAACCTCCCCACCATCTCCCAGCAAGATCAATGTACCTTTGACCTGATTACTAAACATCACCAAAGGAAGATATCAGTAGGTACAGATGTTCCTGCTGGTGCAGAAGCCACTGTGTCTTGAGAACGGTGGTAGAACAAGTGAAGGGAAAGTGAAGAAAGAAAGAGAGGGAGAAAGGAAGATCAGAGGGAGTGTGCAGATGAGAGGTACAGAATGAGATAGACAGAGGAGTGGAACAAAGACATTGAGGAAGTTGTGGAAGTAGTGGGAACATAGCTTGGCAGGACAGACAGTGAGAAGGTTTAGCCAACATTGAAAATACTCACTTTACACATTTAAAGCTTAATTTATTTAATTATATGATTTTGCAACTCTTTTACGTTAGTCCATTATTTGGTAAATTATATTGTGAGTAAAGCTTTATGCAGACAGGTCTGGCTCAAACAGAGGAAAGAGTATTCTGGAATATGTCCAGTTTCATTCCATTCCCCCTTCTGATTTTCTTTCAATGTCTCTGCTACAGGCATATCTGTCTGAGGACAGGCTCTTTCTGACTGTCAGTGAAAGGATGTTTTTGATGTGTTGGATAAGCTGGGAGTCCAGTCCATCCAGAAGCAGCCAACAATCCAGGCCTAGAGTTTGATTTAATATCAACATCTGGACAAGGATGAGGAGATTGGTGGTGATGCAGGAAAACTGTTGAATTGTTTTTTGGATTCTTAGCCACTTGCCCAGCTTTGAGTCTCTTGTTTCTTTAATGGACGCAGAGGGTGAAGTTTGCAAACTGCCGCTTCCAGACTAGTTTGATTTCTCACTTCAAACTTCAGCTCTAAGGCACCCCTGAAAATTGAAACATAGCCTTTGAGCAAATCTCAAATAGAGCATTCTGTATTTTGACCACCGTTAGATAAGGAAACAGGGCTGGATGTGACAGAGTTAGGAAGGGTTTGAGGCCATGGAGCAATTTGTATATGAGCATGAGAATTTTAAATTGGAGGCAGGGGGCACTGAGAACCAGTATCAGGCGGTGAGTACAGGGGTGATACTTGTGAGAGAATAGACAGCACAGAGTTTTACCTGAGCCGAAGGTTAGGAAGATGGGAAGCAGGACATATAATAGATTGGCCTTTGAGAATGAAAATCCATTTCCTGGATTTGAGAATCACAGGTGTAAGCAGAAGGTTGACAGTCGAATACAGAAAAGAAAAAAAAAGGAAGAAAAAAACTCAAAGCAATCATTTGAGGTCATTTACATTTTAGATATACTCTAACACAAAATATTGCTGAAATTTATGGGCCTTGCCCACAAACCAGGCAATTCTGTCTTTACCTTAAATGATTATGTACAATTGAAACTATTAACTGAGGATGTTCAAAAATCATTGACTTAGAACAAAGAGATCCAGAACAGATTTAGTTCTTCATATCAAAACAAGGCACAAAGTTGCTGTAGCATTGAAGAAGGAGTTATTCTTGGCCAATTTCTGTCATATCATTTTACACCCACAGAACAGTGATACACAAAGTGAGGGACGATCAGGACTATGACCCTTCACTTTTATTGAAGCAAGACTCCTCCAAGGGAAAGCAGAACTGAGATTGGAATTGAGTAATCAGATATTAACAGTTGAATGAACATGACAGTTCCAGAAAGAGACAGGCAACCAAATTAGATATGACTAATGGGATACCTTAATCAATGATGAGACTATCGCATGAAAACATGCAAAATTAGAAACAAATTCAGAACATTTATCACAGAAGAAAGACTGACCCAGACAATGAAATTAGATCTGAACAGAAACACCTTTAGGTGAATACATAGAAGGTATGTATTGTGTTGGATCAGCTCAAAAGGTCAGGACAAAAACAAATCCTAAAAATAGAACTGACATAATCAAAGGAAACTTTACAAATGTACTTAACTTCAAGATATAAAAAGCAATTTTAATGAATCCATGCCCACATCATGCATAATGTGCTGAAGTGACAACTGTAGAGTGGGTACTGTGACAAGCCTCAGAACAACTGAATCTTACATGCACGAAAATTATTATTGTGCTAGAAGCTGTGATCAAGAAAAATATAGCTGGTCTTAGGAAGACTAGACCAAGTGGTCAGGAAATACATTGTAGATGCCCTGACTAAAATCTTTCAGAGTTCCCTAGATACAGGCTTCATCCCACTGGATTGGAAAATCCTGAATTTGGCAACACAGTCATGGGTGTACAGGAAGTACAGTAGGGGGCTGAGGATGCATCTTTGGGTGATCCAGTGTTGAGTGTTATTGTGGAGGAGGTGCAGTTACCTGTCTTCACGGATTGAGGTCTGTGGGACTGAGACTGTGACTCCCAGTTCTAGACTCCGCAACTAGGGAGAACATCCACCTTATCTAGCCCTGTTAGAATTTTATATTTTTCAACCTTCTCTCATCCTTTTAAACGCTTGTGAAGACAAGCCAGTCAAACCAGTCTCTCTTCGTAAGCAGTGCTACCAATCCCACTATCAACCTGGTGAAACTCACTACATTCCCTCAATGACAAATACATCCTTTCTGAGGTAGGGAGACCAAAACAGTACACATTACTCCAGTTCAGTCTCACCAAGGCCCAGTATAATTGCAGTAAGACACTCCTTCTGAACTCAAGGCGTCATGTCATGAAGGACAGTATATCATTTGCCTCCCTAAACTGCTGATGCACCTACCTGTCTACTTGAATTAGACACTCAGATCCCCCTAGACATTCACATTTCCCTGTATATCACCATTTAAATAATACTTTTTTCACACCAAAGTGTATACTTTCAAATTTAGCCATGTTGTACTTTATCTGCCACGTGTTTGCCCACTTACTCAACTTGTTTAAATCACCTTGAGCCTTCCTTGCACGCTCTTCACAATCCATAATCCCACCAAGTTTTGTATCCTGAGCAAACTTGGAAATGTTGTATTTGGTTTCCTTGTCTAGTACATTTATCTATTTTGTGAATAGCTGGGAGCCTAAGCACTGATCTTTGCAGTGCCCGACTAATCACCACCTGCCACTTGGGAAAAATACCCATTTATTCCCATTCTGTTTTCTGTCTGTCAAACCAATTCTTAGTGCATGCCAATATATTAACCCTTATTCCATGTGCTTTAATTTTGCCCACCAACCTTTTACGAAGGACCTTATCACTAGCCATCTAAAGATTCAAATACACCGTATTCAAAAAACCTCCAATAGCTTTGATAAGCATCATTTGACTTTGTATGGCTTTGTCCAATCCCATTACATTTCCAAATGTCCTGTTATCATGCCTTTTATAATAGACTGCAGTATTTTTACCACTACTGATATGAGGCTAACTGGTTTGTAATTCCCTGTGTTTTTTCTCCCTCCTTAAATAGTGGGGTTTCATTTTCTGTAGTAACTGCTTCAGAGTTTATAGAATTTTGGAAGATGAAAACCAATGCATCCAATATTTCCAGAGCCACTTCCTTCAGTACTCTGGGATGTAGATTATCAGGCCTTGGTGATTTGTCAGCTTTCAACCCCATTAATTTCCCTGGCACTATGTTCTTACTAATACTGATTTCCTTCAATTTTGCTCTTTCACTAGATTCTTGGTTCCCTAATCCAAATATTTCTGGGAGTTTACTTGTGCCCTCTTTTGTGAAGATAAAACCGAAGTAAATGTTGAAGAGGATGACACTGACCACTAGTTCCTGGAGATGAAAGTGGAGAGAATAAGCAAGAGGAAATTAAAGAACGTAGGAACTGGAGTAATCCCTTCAGCCTGTTGTATCATTCAGTTAGATCATGACAAATCTATATCTTAACTGTATTTACATATCTCAACTTTGTAACCCTTAATCCCCATTCCAGACAATAAACCTATCAATCGTAGTAGTCTGAGAATTTCCCCTGATGTCAGTGTGTTAATGAAGTGAACCAACTCTCAGGATGTAGAATCGTCCCTGCTTTAGTTGGTGATGTGAATTAGATGATTCTCTTTAGATGACTGATGTTTGATTAATACCATGGGGAATATCTGTACTCTCCTGTCTGGGAGGACGACTACCCTGAATATGGTGAGGGAGTTGGGGTGAGTCTCCACAGACCTGAGTTCCGTCAGTCCATCATACTTCAATGTAATAACAGAGTGGCATGTTCACCTTACACTCTTCCAAGATCCATTCCATGTTCTGGAAGCAAACTTGAGTCCTTTTCAAATGTTTTGTTATTTTGGTTGATTCCGTGTTTGATGTCAGCTGAGAATTGTGTTGTTTATCTGGTGTTTTATCTATCATCTATATAGATTTATAACTCACAATAAATTCAACTTTTCAGCTTAATCAAAACTTCTTGATGTGTCAGCATGCTGTGTTCCTATTCACTGAGATACTCGAGATCCTACAGTAAGAGTCCTATACACAATATACTGGCCAATGTCACTGTGAACTGGTATATTTTCTCCACTAACATGTTTATCCTTTCCCATTCATAGGAAGCACAATATTTCCCTGAGGAATCAAGATTGGCATTAACATATCAACTGCCATAAACTGTGAAAGCACTTTACAGTCAATGAATTGTAGTCTGTCATCAGACAGAAAATACGGCTAGTTTATGCACAGCAAGTTCTAAACTCCAATGTGATAATAACTAAATAAGCTGTGATTGTGACAGTGAATGTGATCCTTATTGGCTATGAAATTAGGGATCATGGAATCCCTACAGCGTGGAAGTAGGCCATTCTCCGCACCAACCCTCTGAAGAGCATCCCACCCAGACCCAACCCTCCCTGTCCCTGTAACCCTGCAATTCCTATGGCTAATCAACCTAACCTACACCTCCCTGGACTCTATGGACAATTTAGCATGGTCAGTCCACCTAACCTGCACATCTTTGGGCTGTGGGAGGAAACCAGAGCACGTGGAAAAAACCCACACAGACAGGGAGAATGTGCTGTGCAAACTCCCCACAGACAGTCACTTGAAAGCGGAATCCCAGGTCCCTGGTGCTGTGAAGCAGCAGTGCTAACCACTGAGCCACCATGCTGCTATAACACCTGTGCTCTTTGAAAATATGATGTCATTGAGTCATACAGCACAGAAACAGGCCCTTTGGTCCAATCAGTCCATGTTGACCCATAATCCCAAACTAAACTAGGCCCAACCCCACCCTGTGCTTGACCCATATCTCTCCAAACATTTCTTATTCATGTACTTATCCAAATGTCTTTGGATATATATAAACGTTGTAATTGTACCCACATCCACCAAACATTGCCTTTCATGTCTTTTTAAAATCTTTCTCCTCTCTCCTTAAAAATACGCTCCCTAGTCTTGAAATCCCCCACCCTAGGGAAAAGAAAACTGCCATTCACCTTATTTATACGCCTTATTATTTTATAAACCTCTAAGAAGTCACCTCTCAACCTCCTAGGTTCCAGTGAAAATTCTCATCAGTGCTCCAGCTATTCTAGGAGGTACTTTTGTAAGGATGCTTTCATTAGCATTTCACTATGTGACACTCCATAGTTTGTTTAATACTTCAGTACTATAGATGCTTCAGCTCCACATTCAGGTTGCAGTCTTAACTTCCAGGCTAACTCCACTGACTGCTTTCTGTCACAAAGCCCTGAGGACCACTGTAGGTTTCTTCCTCTTAGCTTGAAACTAGGCAAAGTCTCCAGTTACCTTTCCCTTTTTGTATATACTCGAGTAAAATTCAATCTCATGTAAAAGTCAACCCCCTAATTTTGGCCAAAAAATCTTGAATTTTCCACATCTCTGTAAAAGCCGACCTTAGTTCTTCACAGATAACAGATCAACATTTGTGAGTCAAGGCATTATCCTGTATATAAATGATCGGTGAGACTTATGAGAGTCAAATGTCTGAACTTTTTTAAAATCAGAAATAAAAACATAATTTGAATAACTAGTAGACTAGTAGAGAGAAAATGGAGGAAAATGGAAGAATTTGGTGCAAAAGTTTAAGACGCATTACCATAATTCTGTGTTTTTCTTTTCCTTTATTTGTTTAGAGATCAATTGGGCTTCTGCTAATGAAACAGTATTTCGGACTATAGCATGAATTCCAGCCCCTCAAAAGCAGTATCCATGTAATAGTCGACCTCATAAATTTAACCTTCAGTCCAAAAAATTCAACATTTTCGTGAGTATATATGGTATGTTATCTCAACTGAGCACGAATCCAACCAACATTCCATGTGGTGAATAATAAAAATAGTACTATCATAATTCACTGTGGTAGCCCAGTGGAAATCCAGCTCCATTGTTCTTGAAGTTGTCACAGAAGTTAAACATTTGAATATAAGTACACATTGTTTCCCAGTTTACCTAATTTGCAGATCTAATTTGGTAGAAAGCATGGACTAAGCTTCTGTACTGAACAAGAAATACTATTTATTGCAAGTAATTAGACTTTAGCTACAGGTAAACAATTATAAACCATCGTAAAATAACATGATAAAATAAAATCCTAATCACCACAATAACTTTGCGTTCCGTACAGACAAAAACAGACAGGAAAAATAGGTTATGGCAAAGGAAAACTAGGAGGCAGTTCAGTGGTTTCTATTCACAGGTTTTTGAACAAATCTTTACGATTTGTATGCTGGCCATAACATTGCTTTTCAGTTGTCTTTCTTCAAATACTTCCACTGGTTTGTAAGAGATAAATAGTGGTTGCTTCACTTATAACAGGTCTCTGACTTATCAGTTAAAATTCACAGCTTACAACTGCTGAAGGAATGATAAATTTTTTTTTCAGGTTTAAAGTATTTTTTAATGCAGAAAACAGACCTAGCTTCTGTGCCAGTAGACATTAAATCACTTCTTTCTATCTTGTTCCCAGACCACAGCTGTTTAGTTACCCAAAAACCAATCACACACCTTTGTAATTGAAAACTGGTCACTAGTCCATGGACCAATGCAACCCAGCTGCATCTGTACACAACCCCTGCAACCTTCGTCTGCAAACACTTCAGCTACCACTTGTTCAAACAGCTGTGCAAACACAATGCATGCCATAAGTGTCAGGTTACTTGCTTTTTAAAACATGCAGCAAGCCTTTAAAACACTGATTTCAAAACAATTCCTACTCACTTCAGGCCCTAATTTTAAAAAACATAAAAATAAAAAGATACAATCTTTACAGTATCTTCTCTGCTTTATGTGCAGGTCAGCTCATCCCTATCTGTGTAATCTCTTCCACCACACACCCCCCCGCCGCCCCCAACCAAACACTACACTGGAATGTCAGCTAGGATTTTTTGCACTATAGTCATGCAGGAAAGCTTAAACCCATAACCTTCTGACTCAGAGAACAAGGTTGTAGGTTCAAGTTTAACATCGGATGTATTATTTCATAAACAAGGATGAAAGTTGTTACCAGGGCCACACAAGAACTTAAAATTAGGAGGAATAGGCAATTCATCCCGTCAAGCCTGCTCTGCCATTGAATACAATCATGACTGATCTCATCTTGGTCTCAAATTCTCTTTGCTGCCTGCTCCCCATAACCCTTTAATCCTTTTCTAATTAAAAATTTGTCTATCTTAAAGTAATTGCTCAGGTCTTGGGTCCCTATACAAACATTCCCCACTGCCTTCTCTTTGAAACAAACGTTGTAAAATGAGCGGAGACATTATCCAGTTGATGTTTACACACTGGATTGATAAGGAAGCCAATCAAATCAATGGTCACAGTATGATTTTTTTGGATGATTGCTTCAGTAAAACTTTGACAAAGATGCAACAATAACAAGCACATCAGTCGCAGCCAAGAATTAAAGCGAGGGTCAAAGTTTCATTATAACCCTCATATTTGAAGGGTTACATTCATGTAAACGGCTTTTCAATGTGAATTAGTCGGTGTTGCATGAGAGTCGATGACTGTCTGAAGGTTTTCTCACAAACCTCACACTTGAAGGGTTTCTCCCCCGTGTGGATCCTCTGGTGGAGCAGGAGGTACCATGACCGTGAAAATGATTTGTTGCACACCTCACATGTGAATGGTTTCTCTCCTGTGTGAATGCGTTGGTGTACACGCAGGTTTGATGATCGTGAGAATGATTTGTCACACATCTTGCATGTGAATGGCTTCTCCCCTGTGTGTATTGTCTGATGTGTCAAGAGATTGGAGGATTGACTGAAAGCCACCTCACAGACCTCACACTTGAATGGTTTGTCCCCTGTGTGAATCCTCTGATGTCTCAGCAGCCTTGAAGATATCCGAAAAGCTTTATCACAAACTTCGCACTTGAAGGGTTTCTCGCCTGTGAATGTGTTCTCACCAGTGTGAATAAGTCGGTGTTGCATGAGGGTTGATAACTGTCCAAAGGTTTTGTCACAGACCTCACACTTGAAGGGTCTCTCCCCTGTGTGAATCCTCCGATGTTTCAGGAGCCTCGTTGATATTGCAAAACCTTTTTTGCAGATTTCACACTTGAAGGGTTTCTCCCCTGTGTGGGTTGTCTGATGGACCAGGAGGCTTGATGAACATGTGAAGGCTTTGTCACACACTTCACATTTGAATGGTTTCTCCCCTGTGTGCACAGCACGGTGTACACGTAAGCATGTTAACTGTGGAAATGATTTGTCACAGACCTCACACGTGAATGGTTTCTCCCCTGTATGAACACGTTGGTGTGCACGGAGGCTTGATGACTGTGAAAATGATGTGTCACACACATCACACGTGAATGGTTTCTCCCCTGTGTGAATGCGTTGATGTCTGCGGAAGGTTGATAAATCAGAGAATGATTTGTCACACACTTCGCATGTGAATGGTTTCTCCCTGCTGTGAGTGCGTTGATGAGCACGGAGGGACGATGAGTGGGAGAACAATTTATGGCACACATCACATCTGAATGGCTTTTCCCCAGTGTGAATGCGTTCATGTTCGAGGAGGGTTGATATACGTGAGAACGATTTGTTGCACAGTTTGCACATGAATGGCTTCTCCCCCGTGTGAATGCGTTGGTGCGCACGGAGGGTTGATGAATGTGAGAATGATTTGTCACAAACCTCACACGTGAATGGCTTCTCCCCTGTATGAATGCGTTGGTGTTCAAGCAGGGTCGATCTACGAGAGCATGTTTTGTCACATACTTCACATGTAAAAGGCTTTTCCCCAGAGTGGATATGTTTGTGGTCCTTGAGTGCTGATGACTCTGTGAAAACCTTGCCACATATGTCACACTTGAATGGTTCCGCCTCCATATCGCTCAAAAGATACACCTTGTTGAGAAATTTTACAAGCCTGTGGAGCCCTCCTCACACATCTCGCACCTGACCAGTTCTCACCTGTAGGAATGAGTCATCAAGCTCAATGAATGATTGAAGCTGTCACCACACTTGGAGCCAATCACACTTCTTCCCAGCCTCACCCTGCCGATCACCCATAGACAAACCTTCAGAAAGGTTCGTTCTGATGGAAGGCTCCACACCACTGATCAGTTTCAGATCTGTTGATATGTCAATGCTCCCCGACCCAACCAATTTCCAAATGATGGTTTCACTGCCCAACCTTCTCTGTGCTAAGCAGTGCTGCAAAAGGATTGGATGTTTTCCCGCAGTTGTGCGGTTTTTCCTTGGGTGATGATCAGGATCTACCTGTGATGTCTATCCTCTCTGTATTCTCTGGTGTAGTACAGTGCAATCCTTCTGTAAAACAGGGAAAGGGAACATGAGTGTGAATTTTCCCTATTTCAGTTGAAAGGTTTTGTCAAGTAAGGCTCCTGGTTCCCAATATAGCTCAAGGGTAACTTTTCTCACCCAGTCTTCCATACTTCTCCTCATTGGTTATGCAACTGGTCTGCTGTGTGCCTTTCTCAAGGAATCACACAACCGGCGAGGTGGATGTGCTCACCATTGCAATGACTTTCCAGTGTTTATGCCACTGGTGCCCTATCGAAAGTTTTACCCCATGTCAGACACTCCAAAGCAAGAACTGGCCCTCATTCTGTGGAGTTTGACTGTTATCACCTCAGACATGGCCCAGTGCAAAGGAATCTGTCTCCCGCTTCACAGACAGGGACATGGAGTTGTTGCTAGATGATGTGGTGGAGTGGAGTGCAGTCCTTTTATATGTGGTGTACCAAAGGAGGCCACTCAACCAGCCAAGCCAGTATGAACCCAAATTGCACCCAGTGTAGTGATGCATCCCAGGTGCAAAGGGCCACCCAGCAGTACATGAAAAATATCAATGATCTTGTCAGCCACTTCACACTCACATGGTCACCACTCAATTTAACTCTGTCTACCTCTCACCAAGGTTCATGGAATACAACTCTCAATATTGCATGCATCATGTCCATTCTCAGCAATCCCATCGTCCCATACTGCAACCCTCCCTACCCTCTGCATTTCCTATTCCCTCGCTGGTGACACCTCACTGCCTCTCCTGCTTGTACACCACCACTAACTGCTCTTCCATCAATTTCAATAAGACTCAGTTCCTCCCTTTGTCTCATTATCAGAAAAGTGGTCCACCCCACTGGACTCATGTCTCCACAAAAAACTGCCTGTAATCCCTGGACTGATTACACTTCAGCTTCAGGACTTGCCAAGGCCCATATATGGACTGTGAGGACACAGATCCCTAAACTCTGATCCCTGAAGTATCTGACAGAATGTGATCAAAGCCCTGGACTAGAACAGTAGAGGCCACTTGACTGATTGTGGCAGTATCTGTGCCTGACCATCACCTCACTCAGGATTACTCCCATTTGACTTTCATATATGGCTATTTACTTGAAGCACATGCAGTGAGTTTGTCACATAAGCTGCTGGAACATGCTGCAGATCTGACATTGAGTAAGCAAGGTGCTGCACAATGACAGGTCTCCCTTGACTGTTCGGTGTTCCACACTGTGACAAGCTGCCTGCCCCTCCCTCCACACTAAAAAAGCAATACAAGCCACAGAGAACATTAAAGATAATGTGTGCTTAGAAAACAACATGACCCACATCGAGGCTGAAAGACTGTAAGCCAGTGCTGAAGTCAGTGAATAGATGCTGAGAAAGCAATATGAAGTGGAAAGAGGCTGGCAGCCTCCAATTAAGCACAAAATGAGTGAATACTAAGAAAGCAAGTCTACAGACATAAGATAGACAATTATGTATGCAAGAGACGTATGTATGTTACTATGCACAAAGCCAAATGTGTTCCTAAGGCCCAAATGAAATCTTGAAAGTCTAAAGTAGTGTAAGAGTTCGTGCATGAGCAAGTGTGATGAAATGGTGGTTAGGTAATGCTGGCCCCATCGATGAAGGTTCAAAGTGGATGGTGACAATGGAACATTCAGGGATATCGTTGTGAGGAAGCATTTGGAAATGACTGGGACAAGGATTCAATGTGGTGCAGCCTGCAGGTACCCACTCAGATTTACATGTTGGGAACTTTCATTTCTCAGGGAAGGAGAGGAAAATTAGAAGTGGCCTTTGAATAAAGCAACTTGGGCTTTACTGAGATGATTAACAAAATTAAAATTAACAAGTTATCAAAAGTGTCAAGCAGTATGAATGATGTGTCACCAGCTTAACATCAAGTATACGTCTCAGAGGTTATCCCTTCACTTGCTTCTCAGCCTGTTGACAGTCCACTCACACCATTTGTACTATCCTTTAACACTCTTAATTACCTGGAATTATCTTGCAATGATCTCTCCGCCTATAAATTCTGTGCTTGTGCACTTCCCTCCAATTCACCTGATGAAGGAGCTGCACCCTGAAAGCGTGTGATTTCAAGTAAACCTGTTGGACTATAACCTGGTCTTGTGTGACTTCTGACTTTGTCCACCACAGTCCAACACTGGCACCTCCACATCATGGATCAGGTTGACGGTCAGAATCTTTTTCCCAGAGTTGAAATGTCTAATACTAGAGGGCATGCATTTAAAGTAAGGGGTAAAAATTCAAAGGAGATGTGAGCGTGGCAGGTGCCTGGACCATGCTGCCAGGGATGGTGGTGGAAGCAGAAACGATAGGGGCGCTTAAGGGACTTTAAGCGCCTGAATAAGCAAGGAATGGAGGATATGGACCATGGACATTCAGAAGGGATTAGTTTAACTTGGTGTCATGTTTGGCACAACATTGTGGGCTAAAAGGCCTGTTTCTATGCTGTACAGTTCTTGTTCTATGTTTATACAAGAGAAATGTTGATTATTTGGAATTTTCTCCTTTTGTGTTCCAAAATTATTTAAAGACAACACACTGGGCAGGAAGTGTTATTGGCTGAAGAGAATATTGCTTCATTGTAGCTTTTTGAAAGTTTCTGATTTATTCTGGGAAATTAGATACATTGCATTCATGCAGACTGCAAAAATCAAATTCAGCTGTCAGCCACACCTCTGAGCAAAACAATCAAATCCAAACCTAGGCTTTTGAGAAAGGCCAAGGCTTTCTTGTAAAATCTTCGAAGAAGACATTGAAAGACTATTAAATAAACGTGCCTGGAGTATGCCAGCTGAATTGCTACAGAGATTAGAGGTAGAGAGGGGCAAGGTCATGGAGGCATTAGAAAACAAAGCAGAGAACTGTAAAATTGAGATGTTTGTTGACCATGAAACGATGTAGATCAGTAAGCAGAGGGCTGTTTGGGAATGAGTCTTGTTGTCAGATAAGACCTGGAGGGGCTCAGGTTACACAGCAAGATGTAAGAGCAGCTAGGAGACCACTGGAATAGTTGAGTCCAGAGCCGAGAATATGGATGAGGATTTCAGAAGCAGATGAGCTGAGGCAGAGTGTCACTGGTCTCTTTTGGATGGAATTTATACTGCTTTCTGTGCGCAGGGTCCCAGTTCATGACCATCATCAGAAAATGACAGTGACAGTCAGGGATGGTGATGGAGAACCACTCATAAAATCAGACACAATCACAGAATTGTCTGACACAAAAGGAGTGTGGCTGTCACACACTCTGTCTTTTGGGGCAAATGAGACCCCTCCTTTCCTCTCTGACGTGAGGGTAAAAGATTCCATGGCACTACTTTGAACAACAGGGAGGTTACCTTTGGTGTCCTGGCTAATATTAGGCCCTCGATTAAAATTAAAAAAAACAGATTAACTAGTCATTATCGCATTGCTGTTTGTGGGAGCTTGCTCTGCACACATCAGCTGCCACTTTCCCTGCACTATAACAGTAAACACATTTAAGAGCACTTTATTGGCTGGAAAGTGTCATGGGATGTCTGGTGGTCATGAAAGGCTCTATCCAAATGCAAGCCTTGACACAACATCCCATCCCAAAATACAGAGAGAGCATTGGATACTGAGGGGTGACCTTATCAAGTTTTATGAAATAATGAGGGGCATGAATAGGGTGAAGAAGTCCAAAACTAAAGGACATAGGTGTAAGGTGAGGCGAAAGATTGTAAAAAAGACCTGAATGGTAACTTTTTCATGCAGAGGGTAGTGCATGCATGGAATATGCCGCCAGAGGAATTGGTGGAGGTGGGTACAGTTACAACATTTAAAAGGCATTCTGGATGGGTACATGAATAGGTAGGGTTTTGGGGCATTTGGGCTAACTGTTGGCAAACGGGACCAGGTCAGAATGGGGTGGCTGGTCAGCATAGGTAAGTTGCACAGAAAAATCTGTTTTGGTGCTGTATGAGTCTATAACTGACCATGCACAGTCCACAGGTCCACAGCTCCCAACACACACACAGACAGACAGACAGACAACAGGAATTCAATAACCATCCTCAGACACTCTGCACCTCCCAGATAATGACACCTCACCTTCTCGTATTCAGGAATGAGCCATCAACAAAACTCAGCCTGGAAATCAGAAGGGAAATGCTTCCAACAAACACACTCAATATCCAACACACAGCTCCAGCCAAACAGTTCAGCACAAAGCACTGAGTAAACAGCTCTCTCAGCTGGATCTTCTCACACAGCATAAGGGACATTTCCACCCCTGACTGCCCACAGGATAGTCAGACTGCCTGAAGACTGGTGTGGATATTATGGGATACAATTTGTATAAAAGCTGCTCCTTCACTCACCATCTCCTCACTTGGTTTTCAGTCCCTATAGGAAGTGAACCAGCTCTGGAAGAGGAAGAGGAGGGAATGGGCAGAGTGGGCGGGCTCTCTGATTGACGTCTCTCACAGTCAATCTAAATATTTCTGCAGCAACATGAGTTTCCAGAGATAACAAGGTGTGGAGCTGGAGGAACACAGCAGGCCAGGCAGCATCAGAGGAGTAGGAAAGCTGACGTTTGGGAAACTGACCGATGAAATGGAGGTGGCTTTGAGCAGCCGATCAGGTGAAGATTTAAGCTTGTCAGTGTCCCATCGGAATAAAACCTCACTTATTGCAGCTGCTGTCTCAGTTCCCCTGGTAAATGTTTGACAAGAGATTTCGAGAGTGGGAATAGCATCTTTCATCCTCAGAAGCTTTCAAACTGACAATATAAGTGTGGGATGTGTATCCTCGGATGTGTTTGACAGTAAATCAGAAGAGGAAAACCCACAGCATCCAAGGCAGTTGTGACATGCAGTGGTGGGATCAGCACCTGCACAGAAGGCAGTGAAACAGAAAGGAGAGGCAGAGGAGAGAGGAGATGAAAGTGAGAGACACAATATGAAGGGACACACGAAGGAGATGCATGAGAATGAGTGGCCCAAAAGGGAAGGAGATTGTCCAGTTCCTTGGAGAATTTCAAAAATATGTGCAGAGTGTTTTGATAAATCCAGAGTGGGGTGGTGTTCATTGTGCGAACTAATGGCCCATGAATTCAAAACTGACAGTCCTGCCCTGTCTAAAAGTCAACTCCTGTGCAATCTCAAGCCCTCACAGGTCTAATTTGAAGGTTCAATATTCATTTTGTCCAGTTCCCCTCCCAGGATGTCCCAGTTAATTCATTTCTCATGAGATGTCCTGGTCTATTCACCTCTCCTGGTTTCTATCCTAGGCTGTCCCAGTCAAGATCTTGTTCGAGAGTGATATTGTTCAATATGCAGTCCAGCTGGATGATTGTGCTCATTCTGTCTCTCTGTCTCTCTTTGGGGAATGTTGTGTTCCACCCAGGCATAACTAGTACTTGATACAGTTCTTCAACATCCCGCTTCTCTCTGTCAGCTGCCTCAGAGAGTCACAGCATGAATAAACAACATCTCCTCCTCAGTGTATGCTGCATGAAATAGTGACATCAGCCACAGAAGAAAGGAATGGACCTTGTCCCTAACCAGCTGACCATCAACTCTCTCACCTGCCTGAATATGGGTGTGATGTCTATTTTCTTGACAATGAGAGCATTATAGCATGATCCACTGTGAATGAATTCACATGGAATATCCTCAGATGGCCATTACACATGACACGAAGGAGAGGAATTGTTTTCTGTTCAGGGAATTCTGTGAGTTTCCTAGGATGACCTTCACCCTCTCCTCCTTATGTCCCTCCCCTATCTTTTTCCAAGATGGCAGCCAGGATAGGATGGTGCATATGGCGCTGATCACCGGGGCCCAGGAGAGGCTGGTGTAAATACTACTGATAACTGGAGTCTGGCAGAAGGCAGTACAAATGGTCCTGATCACTGGGAATGGGCAGAACAGATAATACTAATCGTTGGAGCATGGGAAAGGGTGGTGCAGGCGGTGCTGATGACCAGGATCTGGTAGAGAGCAGTGCAGATGGTGGTGATCACTGTGGTCTGGAAGAGGGTGGCGCATACGGTGTTGATCACAGGGATCTGGTGGAGAATGTTGCAGACAGTACTAATCACTGGACTCTAGTGGAGAGCAGTGCAGATGATGCTGATCACTAGGGTTTGGTGGTTCCTAGCAAAACTGGAATCAACAGGCATCAGAAGGCAAACTCTCTGCTGGTTAGAGTCATACGTGACACATAGGAGGATGGCTATGATTGTCAGAGGTCAGTCATCTCAGCTCCAGGATATCTCTGCTGAAGTTCCTCAGGGTAGTGTCCTTGACCCAACCACCTTCAGCCTCCTCAACCAATAATAGAGTGGATATTCAACCCCAAATGCTTCCCTCCAATATAAGGTCAGAAGTGGGGATGTTTGCTGATGATTGCACAATGTTCAGCATCATCCACAACTCCTCAGATACTGAAACAGTTCATGTTCAAATGCAACAAGATTGGGACAATATTCAGGCTTGGGCTGACAACTGGCAAGGAACATTTGCGCCACACAAATGCCAGGCTATCAGCAATAAGAGATAATCTAATCATCGGCCATTGATATTCAATGATGTTACTATCACTGAATCCTCCACTATCAACATCCTGGGTGTTACCATTAACCAGAAACTCAACTGGACTCACAAAAGCGTAGTGGTTACAGGAGTAGATCAGAGCTAGGAATACTCTGGCGAATAACTCACCTCCTGACTCCCCAACACCTGTCCATCTACAAGTCGCAAGTCAGGAGTGATGGAATACGCTCCACTTCCCTGGATGGGTGCAGCTCCAACAACACTCAAGAAGCTTGACACCATCCAGGACAAAGCAGCCTGCTTGACTAGTGACAATCCACAAATATCCGCTTCCTCCACCACCAACACTCAGTCACAGCAGTATATACTATCTACACGATGCATTGCAGAACTTCCCCAAAGATCCTTAGACAGCACCTTCCAACCCACGACCACTCCATTTATAAGGACAAGTGGGAACACCACCACCTTCAAGTTCACCTCCAACCTACTCACCATCCTAATTTGGAAATATATCGCCATTCCTTCATTGTTGCTGGGTTAAAATCCTGGAATTCTCTTCCTAAGGGCATTGTGGGTCAACCTGTAATGTGAGGACTGCAGCAGTTCAAGAAGGCAGCTCACCACCACCTTTTCAAGGGGAACTTGGAATGGGCAATAAAAATACTGGCCAGCCAGTGATGTCTACATCCCACAGGTGAAGAAAAAAATGAATAAGATGTTTACTCCCAGTGGAAAAAAAAATTTGAGAAGAATAATCTATGAGTTTCATAT
This sequence comes from Ginglymostoma cirratum, assembly GCA_024137785.1. NCBI lineage: Eukaryota > Metazoa > Chordata > Chondrichthyes > Orectolobiformes > Ginglymostomatidae > Ginglymostoma > Ginglymostoma cirratum. Next base: position 2,529,877 of record JAHRHZ010000002.1, read on the forward strand.
ATTTCTGAAATTTTCAGTGAAAGGATCTTGTTTTTTATTTTGTTTTGATCCCCTGCTTTGCAAATGTGCAATAATCTTGTGTATAGTTGCCTTCTACTTTCTTGTGATGTATCATTTTAACGTTATTCCTTCAATATTTGGTGAATATTTCCTTTATGAAGCTTGAGAGTCTATCCTCCCAGTTAATTTGTGATGATTTATCATGGTTCCTTTATCTTTCTCTTCTTTTCAGTCATACCCTTTGTTAACATTTTATCAATAAAAGGCTGTTTAATTTCTCCTTTAGTTTAACTCAATTTAGTAATGTGTGTTGTTTGATCCTGGTATCTTGTACAATACTTTTACAATAAGAATGTTTGAATACCATCCCTTATCAGTTATAGGCTTCGGTTTTATGGTTCCCAACTAGAGTTAACGTCTTACTTTTATGGTGAGTTGTGATAGCGTCATGTCTCTTTCCAGAGCTTCCTTCGTGTGATTACACAATTGTTTATACCTTTTTGTATTGTTTGGGCTGTGTGCTGATCCATTAACCGAATAGCACATGCGTGTCCTGCCAAATTAGTTACACTTATTTCTCAATCAATTACTTATACTTTTAACCAGATATTGTTAAAACAAGACCTGGCGACTCCACAAGCACTTCCATTTTCAACCAATCTCGATTCCAACATGTGTATCAAACACCACGTTATAGCCTCCTCAACCAATATGGAGTGGATATTCAACCCCAAATGCTTCCTTCTGCATTGGTAGCATTTGTGTCTGACCCCCCACACTGGGGAATAGCAGTTTAGCACTCAATATGGAACAGCCTCTCATTGAGGACTTAGCTCCTTCAGCAAAAGAGGAGAGAGAGTTAGAGGAAATCATGTTTCCTTTTCCTGTTTTCCAGAAGGAATACACCGTACTACACCAGAGATTACAATCAGAGGTGATACACCACAGATAGATCCTGATCACCACCCAAGGAACAAGTGCACAACTGTGGGAATAGAGAGCAATAAGTGAGGTTTTGCTCAGTTAGCACAATGACAAGTTTAAATCTCCATCTGATCTGCTGCTCAAAGTCACCTCCATTTCACCAGACACTTTCCCAAGCTTCAGGAAACTCATGTTGCTCCAGAATATTTGGGTTGACTGTGAGAGACGTCAATCAGAGAGCCCACCCACTCTGCCCATTCTCTCCTCTTCCTCTTCCAGAGCTGGTTCACTTTCTATAGGGACCAAAAACCAAATGGGGAGATGGTGAGTGAAGGAACAGCTTTTATACAAATTGTATCCCATAATATCCACACCAATCTTCAGGCAGTCTGACAATCCTGTGGGCAGTCAGGGTGAAAATGTCCCTTATGCCTTGTGAGAAGATCCAGCTGAGAGAGCTGTCTACTCAATGCTTTGTGCTGAACTGTTTGACTGGAGCTGTGTGTTGGGATATTGAGTGTGTTTATTTCCCTTCTGATTTCCAGGCTGAGTTTTGTTGATGGCTCATAACTAAATATAAATCATGAGCACATTCACACAGGGGAGAAACCATTCACAAGTGAGACAAGAACTTTGCACAGTTGTCAGGTCTGTTGAAGCATCAGCTCATTCACACAGGAAGGAAACTGTTCACGTGAGGTATGCAACAAACCATTTTTGCAGTTGTCGATGCTCCGTGAACACCAACATATTCAAACAGGGGAGAAACCATTCAGGTGTGAGGTGTGTGACAAATCATTCTCTCAGTCAGGGAACCTCTACGCACACCAACATATTCACACAGGGGAGAAACCGTTCAAATGCGAGGTGTGTGACCAATCATTTTCAACTTTAGTGGAACTCCGGAAGCATCAAAGTGTTCACACACAGGAGAGACCACTCATGTGTAACATGTGCGACAATTCATTCACACAGTCAGAGAACCTCTGCAGACACCAAAGTATCCGCACAGGGGAGAAACTGTTCAAATGTGAGGTGTGCGACAAATCAAGACTCCTGCTCCATCAGAGGATTCAACAGAAGAGAAACCATTCACATGCAAGGTGTGTGACAAATCATTTTGATATGTATCGGAGAAAGAGTTGTGGGTGGGGGCTGGAATAGGAGTGGAATGAGGAATATTCCACGTACCCCATGAAGATTTAGGCATAACTAGGGCCCATGAGGGTACCCATGGTGACCCGTCTTACCTGAAGAAAATGGGAGGAGTTAAAAGGAGTTGTTGAGGGTGAAGATGAGCTTGGCCAAGCGGAGGAGGGTGGTGGTTGGTGGGGATGGTTAAGGTCTTTGCTCCAGGAAGAAGCGCAGAGTCCTAAGACCCTCCTGGTGGGGAATGGATGTGTAAAGGGATTGCATGTCCATGGTAAACAGGATGTGGCTGGAACCTGCAAACTGGAAGTTTTGAAACCGGCCTAAAGCGTTAGAGGAATCATGGATGTATGTGGGTAGGGATTGGACTGGGGAGAGAAGACTGAGTCAAGGTAGGAAGAAATGAGTTCTGGGGGGCACAAGCAGGCTAAAACAATGGGTCTGCCCGGACGGTCCTGTTTGTGGATTTTAGGCAGGAGGTAGAAATGAGCTGTGCGGGGTTGGGGGACTATAAGCTTGGAAGCAGATTGGGGGAGATCACCAAATGAAATGAGATCAGTTACTGTAGTGGATGCAATGGCCTGATGTGCCATGGTGGGGTTATGTCCAGGGGAAGGTAGGAAGAGGTATCTGAGAATTGGCACTCAGCCTCTGCAAAGTAGCGGTCAGTACGCCAGACTACAACAGCACCACCCTTATTGGCAAGCTTAATGACAAAGTCAGGGTTAGATCTGAGTGCACAGAGTGCAGTCAGTTCGGAGGGAGGGGGGCAGAGAAATTCAGGCAACTAATGTCACACCGACAGTTCTCAATGAACAGATCGAGTGCAGGTAAAAGGCCAGAGGGAGGGGTCCAGGTGGAGGGAGAGTGTTGGAACTGGGCGAAGGGGTCTGTGGGACGGGAAGAGGACTCTTGTCCAAAGAAATGAGCATGGAGGTGAAGACAGTGGAAGAAAAGTTCAACGTCATGTCATGCCCGAAATGTGTTAAGGTGGGGACGCAGAGGGAAAAAGTGAGGCCTTTGCTGAGTACGGAGCATTCAACATCGGGGAGCAGAAGGTTAGGAGGGATGGTGAATACCTGACAGGAGGTTGGCGGCGGGGGGGATGTTGGGTGATGGAATGGATTCAGGGTGAAGGGGAGGAGAGGAAGCTTCCAGAGAGCCATGGGTATCTTGGAGTTGTTGCATTTTGTGGGTTTGGATGCCTGAAAGGAAAAGAAAAAGTTTCTTGTTAGCACGACAAATGAGCCGGAGATTAAAGTGGAACTGCAGAGTGGTGCAGCCCTGAGTCAGTGTGTTGCAATGCTGTTGGTGACAGAGGTCAAGAGTGTGCATGTGACACCGCATGGCAGTGGAGGTGGTCATTGCCTGGCATTTGTAAGGTGCGGATGCTACATGTCATTTGTCAGCCCAGGCCCAGATATTGTCCAGATCTTGTTGCATTTGAACATGGACTGCTTCAGTATCTGAGGAACATTGTGTAATTATCAGAAAACATCCTCATATTATGATGGAGAGAAGGTCTTTGATGAATCAGCTGAAGATGGTTGGGCCTAGGATACCAGTCTGAGGATCTCCTGCAGAGATGTCCTGGAGTGGAGGTGACTAACCTCCAACAACCAGAATCATCTACTTATGTGCCAGGTGTGACTCCAACCAGCATAGTAGTCCCCCAATATCCATTAATTTGAGTTGTGCTAGGGTTCCTTGATGCACACTTGATCTATTGTGGTCTTGTTGTCACTCTCACCTCACCTCTGGAACTCAGCTCTTTTGTTTATGTTTGAACCAAGGTTATAATTTATTGTTGAGCAGGTACTGCTTGATAGCACTGTTGATGACACCTTTCATCACTTTACTGATGATTGAGAGTAGACTGATGGGGTGGTAATTGGCTGGGTTTGATTTAACCTGGTTTTTGTGTACATGACATACCTGGCCACATGGTCAGGTAGATGCCAGTCCGCTAACTACTCAATAGGTAAGGAGAATGGCAAGTTCAGGAGGACAAGTCTTTAATACTACTGCTAGAATGTTGTCATGGCCGATAGCCTTTGTGGTATTCAGAGCCTCCAACCAGTTCTTGATATGACATGCAGTGAATCTAATTGGCTGAAGACTGGTATCTGTGATGCTGGAGACCACTGGAGGAGGCCAATATGGATCATCCACTCGGCACTTCTGGCTGAAGATTGCTGTGAATGCTTCAGCCTTATCTTTTGCACTGATGTACTGGGCTCTTCCATTGAGGGTGGGACATTTGTGGACCCTCCTCCTCCAGTCAGTTTTCAATTGTCCACCACCATTCATGACTGGATGTGGCAAGACTGCAGAGCTTAGCTCTGTGTATAACTTGCTGCTTTTGATTTTTGATATACAAGTGTTCCTGTCTTTTAGCTTCATTGAGTTTACACATTTTTTTAAGGTATCAAAACAGAAATTGCTGGATAAGTTTGGCAGGTCTGGCAGCACCTGTGGAGAGAAGTCTGAGTTAATATTTCAGGTCAAGTGATCCTTCCTCAGAACTTATTTTTAGGTATGCCTGGTGCTGCTCCTGGAATGCCCTCCTGCACTCTCTATTGAATCAAGGTTGATCCCCTGGCTATATGGTAATGGTTCAGTGGGATATCTGCCAGGCCATGAGGTTGCAGATTGTGTTGGAGTTGATTCTGCTGCTGTTGATGGCCTACAGTGTCTCATGAATGCCCAGTCTTGAGTTGCTAGATCTGTTCAAAGTCTGCCCCATTTCAAACAGTGATGGTGCCACACAACATGATGAAGGATATTTGGGAAGGCTGGACTTCGTCTCCACAAGGACTGTGTGGTGCTCACTCTTACCCATACTGTCGTGGACAGATGTATCTGCAGCCAGCAGATTGGTAAAGATGAGGTCAACCACGTTTTTCCCTCTTGTGGGTTCTCTCACCGCCTACTGCAGACCCATTCGAGCAGCAATCTCTTCCAGGACCCAATCAGGTCAATCAGTCGTCTGCTGCCAAGCCACTCTTACTGATGAACATTGAAATCCCCCATCTAGAGCACTTTTTATGTCCTTGCCACCCTCAGTGCTTCCTCTAACATGCTCAACATGGAGGAGTACTGATTCATCAGGTTCCTGGTAATCAGCAGGAGGTTTCCTTACCCACGTTTATCATGAAGTCATGAGACTTCATGGGATCCAGAGTCAATGTTGAGGGCTCTGAGGGCAACTTCGTGTCTTTGTCATACATGGCTTAGTTAGCACTCTCATCTCTAAGTCAAAAGATTAGAGGTTTAAGACTCAGTCTAGAGACTTGAGCGATGAGGCTGACACTCCAGTGGAGACTGAGGGAGTGCTGCACTTTCAGAGGTACCATCTTTCAGATAAATTAAACCAAGTCCCTGTCTGCCCAATCAGGTTAATTTAAAAAATCCCATGACACTGAACTGTCAAAGAGCAAATGAGATATCCCTGATGTCATGGTCAATATGGATGCCATGATAAATGTCATGAAAACAAATTATATGATCATTATGACATCACTGTTTATGGGAGTTCACTGTGCAGTATATACTGCATTTCCTAAATAACAACCGTAACAAATAACACTTCAAAAATATGTCATTGGTTGTAAAGAGATTTTGAACACCCTGAATTTGTGGAAGTTGCTATACAGATACAGGTCTTTTCTTTTCTTAAGGAAACATTCTGCTTCCTGAACTGGAAATTATAAACCCATTGATGGAGAAGGTGACAATGCTGACTGTGAGACTGACCAATATAGTAAATACAGGACTCTTACTATAGGATCCTGTGTGTTTCATTGAATTGGGACAGACTATGCTGACAAATCAGAGCACTTGGGTTAAGAAAGACAAATTTATTGTGAGTTATAAATCTATACAGAAGATAGATAAAACAGCAGACAGACACCACCACAATACTGAACTTTAAATCAACCAAAATGACAAAGCATTTGAAAATGACTCAGGATCTTTCCCATTACATGAAATAAATCTTGGAAGAGTGTAAGGTGAACGTAACACACCGTTATTACATTGAGGTAAGATAAGCTGAGGGAACTCAGGTTTGGAAAGACTCACACCCCCACTCCCTCCCCATACTCAGGATAGCAGTCCTCCAAGGCAGGAGTACAAACATTACCCATGGTATTAGTCAAACACCTGTCACCTGAAGAGGATATGTCTATAATACACATCACCAAAGAAAGCAGCGTTTGTTTCTACCCTATTCCCACTCCCGACAGCAGCTCATTTCATTAAGACACACATATACATCAGAGGAAACTCTCTCCGAATGCTTCAGACAGAGGTTTCTTTAAAATCCCATATGTTTAGTCTGATGGTCATAAATTACACTAATTTTAATGAATTAAAAAGATCATTGACTTGTTTGATCAGTGATGAACATCCACCTAACACCAAGTGATCACAAGGCCCAAAGTCCAAGAGGAAGAAGATCAATGTCTCAGCCTGAAAACAGCCCAATCCAACAGAGGAATTCCAGGAGCAGCTCACAACAAATCTGTAAAATCTTCACACATTCAACTCAATTCCCAACTGTGGAATCAAAATAAAGTGAGCTCCACTAAACTCCTGAGTCCAGACCAGTTGTGTTCAACCATTGTTGATTCTCAAAGACGAATCCAGAAAATAAAGAATTAAGAGACAACAAAGGCTGGGTTTGCTTTCCTTAGAACAGAGAAGGCTGAGGGGAATCTGACTGAGGTTTACAAAGTTCTGAGGGACATAGAAAGATTAGATAGTGAGAAACTTTTTCATCGAGAGAGTGTTGAGCCTCTGGAATTCTCTGCCATTGAAAGTGGTTAAGGCCAAAACACTGAATGTTTCCAAGGAGTAAGGAGTTCTTAGGGATAAAGGGATCAAAGGACATGAGGAGAAAGTGGGAACAGGGTACTGAGTCGGATAAGCAGCCATGATCCTGTTGAATGGCAGAACAGGCTGAAAGGGCTGAACTGTCTGCTCCTGCTTCACGTTTCTATGTTTCTCTTTGAAACTTTTCTCTTTAGTAGAAGGATCAATAAACAGGGGGGCAAAGTTTTAATGTCAAGAGAAAGAGGTTTAGAGGGAATTTGAGGAAAAAAGTTTTCACCCGAAGAGTTATGGGAATCTGAAACTTACTGCCTAAAAAGACCTTTAAGAACTATTCAGATGAACACTTAACACCAAAACATACGAGGTAATGGACCAAGTATTGGAAAATTGAATTGGAATAGATAATGTTTGATGAGCAGCATAGACACAATGGGCTAAAGGGCTTCTTTCCATGCTATAAAAAACCCTATGACTGTATGACTTGTGGTGGGAAGAAAAGGTCTGAGATATGCAGTAATACGCTGATCATCATGACGTTGAGTTTTCAGAAGTCACCAAGGCCGCTTATTGACCGAGGTCTAATGTACAAGAGCCTGTTAGTTTACAGATTGTGTTTCTCTTCTTAAGGATGCCAATTGCATCTATTAACTCTGGAAAGAACATTCTGAACAACTCCTCAACCATGAATCACAGGACAGTTGATATCCTCAAGTCTGTGCATTTGTGTCCCGTGGTAGAATTTATGATTGACTTGCTATCAATGAGAGATCTGCAACAAGCAAACAGATAAGGAGGGTTGAAGATGACAGAAAGGCTCAATGACTGTCGGAATGACTTGCCATGCACCTCACATGTGAACTGTTTCTCTATAGTGTGAATGTGGCTGTGACTCACCAGGCCTGATGACCGTGCAAAGCACTTATTACACACTGAACACTTGAATGCCTTCTCACCAGTGTGCAGGCAGTGATGTGCACTGAGGGTCCATGACTGAGTGAAAGAGAATGCAAAGCACTTATTACATGCTTCACACAAGAATTGTTTCTCCCCTGTCTGAATCCTCTGGTGTGCCAGGAGCTCAGAGAATTGAGCGAAAAGTACCTCCTTCTGAAGGATTTCTCTCCTTTGTGAAACATTGGTGGATGAGGAAGGTTGACAACATCACAAAAGCTTTATCACAGAATTCACATACAACAGTTTCTCCCCAATGTGAACATGTTGATGAATGTGGAGGTGTGATAAGTTTGAAAATGATTTCTCACACATCATGCATATGAATGGTTTCTCCCTGTATGAATACCTCTGTGTACACAGAGGTGTGATGAAAGCGTAAATGCTTCTTCACATAACTCGCATGTGAATGGTCTCTCTCCTGTGTGAACGCGCTGCTGAATTACCACGCCAAGTGACTGTGCAAAGCTCTTGTGACAAACCTCACACTTTAATGGTTTCTCTCCAGTGTGAATATGTCGACATTGCAATAGCGTGGATGACCATGTGAAGGGTCACATGGTTCACACTGGAATGGTTTACGTTCCATGGAGCTGCTCTTGTGTTAACAGTTGGACAACAACTTCACCTTGCAGGTTAGGGGACCTCACACACCTCACGCTTCAGCAGCCTTGCACTTTACGGAATGAGTCAGTGATTCATGAGGCTCAATGAATGATTGAAGCTCTCACCAACCTGGAGCCACCCACACTTCTTCCCATCCTCACCCTGACAACCCACAGCTGAACATTTGGAAAGGTTGGTTCCGATGGAAGGCTCCACACCAATGACCAAGTTCAGATCTGATGATGTCAAAACTCCTCTGACCAAATCAATTTCCAGATGATGGTTTCACTGCCTAACTTTGTCTGTGTTAAGCAGTGCTGTGAAGGGACTGGATATCTTCCCAGAGTCATGAAGTTGTTCCTTGGGCGATGGTCAGGATCTATCTGCAGTGTCTATCCTCTCTGCGTTGTCTACTGCAGTACAGTGCAATCCTTCGGTAAAACAGGAAAAGGAAACAAGATTTCCTCAAACTCATTTTCCCTCTTTGCCAAAAGGGCTGACTCCACAGTTAGTTCCACAGTGAGTATCTGTCTGCAATTCTCCTGTGTGGGGGATCAGATGCAAGTCCTTTCTTTTCCCTTATTTGACTGCGACACACTCTTTGATACTACCAGGGACATTGGATAGTGACTAATAGCAGACATCACAACTACTTAAGTAAAGCAGACTACTGTGGATGCTGGAAATATGAAACAAAAATAAGGAAAATGCTGGAGAAACTTAGCAAGTCTGAAAGCATTTCTGGAAAGAGAAACAGACTTAATATTTCAAAGCAAATATGGTATTTTTCAGAACTTGGCCAATTTCTTTTCACTGTCCAGATCATCCCAGGTCTCATAATGGCAATGAAACTGAAAGTCAGGCAGAATAAAAATGGGCTACCAAATCACTATGAGCTTCAGACATGCTAGTGAAGAATAATTTTACTCTATATTTTGTGCAAACACTGAAAAAAAATTGTCCTCTTGTTTTCCAAACTTATTTTAAGCAAGCATACTGGACAAAGTGCTTCAAGCCAGGGAAAATATTGCTTCAGTGTAGCTGATTGACGGGTCCTGGCTTATCCTGGGAAATTAGATCCACCATATTCACTCAGCTGAATTTGGGATATACTGCCTTGCACTGAGTGAAAACTATCAAATCCAATGCCATTTAGGAAAGGCTGAGATCTTCAAGTATAATCTTTAAAGAAGGCAATAAAAGATGTTTCAATAAATACGTTTCCAGGTATGGTAGCCAATTTGCCCACAGCACTGGTTATACAGCTAGAACAATCTTCATTAACCGTTATCTGCACATGGATCCTCACAGTCTGCAGAATAGTCACTCTCCTGATAACATATTGATTCTGAGTTGGGGAATGAAATTGTGATTCAGGGAGGAACTCTCTGCTCAAGGCGTTACCTGTACTTAAGGAATGACTGACTTGGATATTGACTTCAAGGCAAACAACTCAGAGGAAATCATATCAAGATGAAAAATTCTGCAGGATGTCAGATTCACAGAGTTTCTCTTACTTCAGTTAAGTCAGAAAGAAATGCTGCTCATCACTGGGCAAAATAGAGAACAGCAAGCAGACAGCTTCATGAGGGACAGAAATGATTTGAGGCCACGCCATGGAGCTGTGTGTCTTGGATCTCTGATCTTAACTAGGCCAGGAACTAAATGGAAGATGGGACCTTCAGTACCAGTGAGGACGATGTATTTGAAACTGGGAGCCTCAAACTCTTATACTTTTACTCCGTAATGTTAAGAAAATAGTCTTATCACCAGTCACAGCAAACAAATGTAGAGTAGTCCTCAACTACAATAACACAGCATCAATGAAGGTCCAGGTCACTGCTCACAACATTGCCTCTCAAGAATAAATAGCCTTGATAAATTGATGAACTGATACAGTTTTCAACTAGATTGTATTGGCTGTTTACATTAATATCAAATGCTGCGTTGCAGATTTGTAAACATAAATGATCATTTATCAAGATCCCTTCAAATCATTTTCTGTTTCACTTCTCCAGAGGATGTTATAAACTGTCATGGAAACAGCTCTTCGCATCATTACGAACAAGTGAAATTCCTGCCTGTCTTTGTATTTCTGTAACCGACTCTTGTTGTGGACCAGACCAGGTTCCCCAGAGTATATTATGGAGATAGCCTGGGCCCTAACTTTCATACCTAGACCCTAATTTTTATACTTTTAAAAAGGTAAGTGTAAGGCACTGTCTTCCAGATATGATTCAATTGATCCACCACAAGGCTTTAATCAAAACGTCCTTTATTCTTAAAATACAACCAAAAGAAACATTGGCGTAACTCTATTGAAATACCTAACAAGATAATGTATTATTTAACCACTAATCATAAACTATTCCAATATAGGCAGCATTCCATAAACACACCCTTAACTAAAGCAATTCAGCAACGCAGTTATTTTTCTCACATACTGTCTCTCTCCAGTCCAATAGACAGAAACTCCGAAAGAAACAATCTGTCTGTTTTGATTTTTAAGAGGAAGCCTCTCTGTCTAAGACTTCACTCTAGCAGCAGAGAACTCAATCTTTCAACCCTAGCAGGCAACAAAAACCTATTCAACCAACTGAAAGCAAAACTAAACCCCTTTTGGGTCTGTGTGAGCCTGACCTCACTCACTCTTGATTCTTGCATCTTATTTTAAAAAAAATCCAGGGAGAACTCAAAGCTGGTTACCAACCGCCTGCCTGAAGGATACATTTCACCAGCACTTTGACAACACTCCTCTGCAAGAGAAACAGGACAGAACACATTTCTTAAAGGCACAGTATCATCACACTCTCACACAGTATCCATTAAGTGGCAGTGAACAGGAAATCCTCAAATGTTCAATTGTAGAACTCTGAGTGATACAAGATAAAAGAACTGGAATTGTGACCACTTTATGAACAGACACATACCATATCCAACTGGGACTACAGTGCTGGTTTTATTACAGCCAATTCAGGGTGAGAGAAGCATGAATTAATGGATCCACAAAGCTTCCCAAATGCAGCAAGGTCTGACTACAAAAAAAAGCAAGTACGAGGGACCCTAATGTAGATCAACGAGCATGGGGACCAATTTGGAATGGGAATCAGCACTTGGGAAGCAGAGTTTTGGATGACTTCTCCCAAAGGATCTCTGAGTTCTCCAAAGACTCGTCCCAGGAACTTTAGACTTTTCCTCAAATGAACAAAGCCCACTGGCTGGGGTTTGAAAAATCGCTGGAAAAGAAACTGCTTCTGAGTGGTTCTTTCCGCTCCCCCCACCCTCCCCCCCCCCCGCCATGTGGATCCACTGGTGAAAATGGATCCCATGATCCACATCACAAGCCCTAATCATCTGGTCATGATCACATTGCAGTTTGTGAGAACCTGCTCACATTGGATGCCATATTTGCTACATTATAACATTAACTACATTTCAAGAAGTGCTTAAATCACTGTAAAGGGCTTTTTGATGCCCTGAGATTGTGCAAGTTGATATATAAATGCAGATATCTCTTTATAATGGAAACTTTATGCTTCCTGTGAATTGGAAATTAAACATCCACAAGGGAGAAAATAGGAGTTTTTGTGGTACAGTGGGTAGTGTTCCTGCCTCTGAGTTCAAGTCACAGAACTTGTTGGTTGTGGATTATGTTTCTAATATAGTCAAACAAGCTATTATCAATCTTTAAATCTTTCCAATATGCCTAAAAGTGAAGAATAGCCTGGGTGGCCATCATTGATGCAGAGTGGTGGCCCCTCAAGCTATACTTATGTAGTCATTTTCACCATCCTGTTCAGACACCTCATAACACACACGGCAGGTGGGACTTGAGAGCAGGCCTCCGGGCCCAGAGGTGGTACAGTACCACTGTGCCACAAGAGCCCCCTGTCTAGTAAACTCTGTTTAGACATTTTCTAGTCAACCTGTTCAGTGATATTATTACACGATATCATGTCCAGAGCTGTGGAAATTGATTTTCCTCTGGGGATCTGTTCAAGTGGCCATTCAGTATGTGGCAACCTACACAGTGAATCAGAGAATTGTACAGTACAAAAGGACCAAAAGCTCTGTAGTCTGTACCACCCTAACTCTACTACGTACATTAGTTCCACTTTCCCACAGCATTCCAGACCCTAGCCTTCTGGATGAAAAATATTTTCCTCAAATCCCCTCTAAACGTCCTGCCTTTCACTTTAAAATTATGCCCCCTTATTGAACCTTTGCCTAAGGGGATCAGCTACTTTCTATTCACCTTGTCCATGCCTCTCCATAATCTTATTCACCTTAATTTGATCCCCCTCAACTTTATCTGCTCCAAAGAAAACTATCCAGCCTGTCTTCATAGCTGAAATGTTCCATCCCAGGTAATATACCCGTGAATCTCCTCTGCAATCCCTCCAAAGTAATCACATTCTTCCTGTTGTGTGGTGTTTAGAACTGTACACAACAGTCCAGCTGTGGCTTAAACGAAGTTCTGTACAGCTCCAACATAACCTTCCTATTCTTATAATCTATGCCTTGACTGATAAAGCCAAACAACCCATATGCCTTCTTAATTACCCTATTAACTTGTCCAGCCATCTTCAGGGATCTGTGGAAAAGCATCCCAAGATCCCTCTGTTCCTCTGGGCTTCCTGGTGACCTGCCATTCATTGAGTACCCCCTTGACTTGTTACTTCTTGCAATGTTATGAGATAATGGAGACTGTCACAGCTGAGTCACATTCTGCCCTCCTCTGACTTTCTAGTTCAGCTCACTGATTAGGAACAAGATTCCTGGCTGATTATCCCTCTCCATAGACCAGAAATGCTGAGGCTCATTGAACTATCTCCATTACCAGACAGCAAATATTGTGAGACAACAGGGACTGTCACAGCTGCGACACATCCAGTACTTATGATAAAGTTTTACAATAAATTCTTAATAAATGGGAACTTGTATTCTAAAGCAGAGGCTTTTGTTTTAGCTCTGTGAAGGTAATTCATTTTTGAAATATCACAAAATCATTTTGAACAGTAACTTCTGAACAACCTTTCCAAGAAAGCATGTGACTTAAACTAGATGACTAGATAAGCTACCTGGAAGAAAAGTACAGATGTTGAGTGGATAATGACTACCTTGATCGTATTATTGTTCACTGCATATCACACAAGTTCATGAAAGGCCGTAACTCTGTTACTTTTGGTCCTGAAAAGTGCCTATCAAACTTAGGTTATCATGGAATGGTAAGGAATCACAAACATTGAGCAATAGCTGCAAGTCGTTTAATATGCTACTTTGCAGTAGCAACATGAGTAGCGCTCACCACTCACAGGCTGTGGCCATCAAGCCAGAAGTATGTCCTGCCTATCTTATAAATGAGCAATGGTGGATATGAATTTCAGTGCTGGTGTGACATTAGGTACTCTTTCCATAGACTGCTGGCTCATACGAAACAAAAATATATTTTTGGCTGTTCACAAAATGGCTGTACCATTTTCAACTTAACAAACAAGGGTGGTTTTCTGATTAATTTCTCAGAACAATACCTTGACCTATCAGTGACAATCTGTCTGATTTAAAATTTGTACAAGCTTAACAATTTTCTGTCACTGATCATTAACTTGGCCACTATCCATAGCAATGTCTCTACCAATCGGAGTTCACCTACCAACCAGCACTCTTCACTCACACAGTATGAATGTTGCATCTCCTTGAATTCGGTATTTCTTGTAAATTGTCCTGATTAGTGCACAACCATAGATTTTGATAAAATATGTCTTTTTTGGCAGCACTTGAATTCTGCACAACCAACTGACTATGTGATAGGTACAGGGAGGTACTGGACAAAAATTGATTCTTAAGTATATTTCAGAGATCAGATTTAAACATGGCTTTGACTGTGGTGAAGAATTTTCCAGAAACTGAGGACAATATTTACAAAGAAAAATGGAAATTGAAGAGAAAGAAAAAGAGCATTGGAAAGAGAAATGAAATGAAAAGATCTGGATCTTCAAAGAGGCTGAGAACCCAACAACATGACCTGCTGAAAGATAAGCTTAGAGTAAAGTAAGAAAAGGAAAAGGGGTAGTAGCTTGGAGGATGATTCTGATTCCAATGAGGTATTTGATTTGACCAGAAATTTATATTAATGACTAAATTTACAGAGAATGGTGTGGAAGGATGCTTCAGTTCATTTGAAAATGTAGCTGGAAAGATGAAGTGGCCAAAATAATTTTGGACCTTAATTTTATAGAATGTACAGGTACAGCTATGAGCGTGTATACCAGTTCGTGAGAAGAGCCATCAGCAAGCTACAAAACTGTTAAAAAGGCAATATTCAATCCTATTGGTTTGTCTCTGAAGCTTATCAATTAAAATTTAGCCCTATAAGCAGGAAATCTAATCACACATTTAAAGTAATTTCAAAGCAAAAAAAAAAGGATTAGCAGTTGTTTTACAGAAAAAGTGTGAATGTAAGAGATATCATGATTATGGAAGAATTTGTTAATAGTAGTCCAGTAGTCCTTAAGACTTATTTATACAAGTACCAAGTATCAAAAATCTGACAAACACCAATTCTGACAGATACACATGTTTCCAACACAGACAGTTAGATGCGGGGAAATAGTCATAAAGAATCAACAAAGAATATGAGAAGCAGAAATCCTGGGGAAGGGAAACATATCAATTTTAGGCAACAAATAAAAGGACACCAAAATAAGGAGAAAGCCTTGAACATGTAGTGACAAAAAGGATGACTTAGATTCATACAGTCATTAAGTTCAACTCGTCCATGCGACCAAGTTTCCCAAACTAAGCTAGTCACATTTGGCTGCATTTGGCCCATATTCCTCTATATCGTTCCTATTCATGTACCTGCCTAAATGTCTTTTAAATGTTGTAATTGTACCTGCATCTACCATTTCCTCTGGCAGTTCATTCGAATACACAACCCTCCCTTGTGTGAAAAGGTTGCCCCTTAGGTCACTTTTAAATTTGACGTACTAAAGCTATTTGATGGAAGTTAAATGCTCAACCTAATACAGTTGTAGGAACACTGAAAAGAAAAGAATGTACTGGGAAAGAAATGGGTATTAAAACAGCAATGCTGGTACAGGTGATATGTGTTCCCTTGGGATATACTGGGAAGTGGTGCCTCTGGACAGTCAAGAAAATTCTTCATTGATATTGATAAAGAAAATCACTGAATATTTTCTTTCATGGGAAGGGGTATTTCCCCATACTTATATCCAAGAAGCTAAAGTTATAAAGGTATTGAGAGTTACTGGAGCAACACAGATACAGTTGCTGGCTGATGATACAATTTGTCATCCAGAGGGGTCAATGAGAAAGGAAGTATTATCTGGAAATATATGTGGAGGTTACAAACTGATCCATCATATAGAGTTATACTAAAAAGTGAATAGTGAGTAAAGATGTTGTAGTTGGAGTAGTGCAACAAATCCTATAGGAGGAATTGATCTTATCTTGGGAAACAACCTGGCTGATTCCAAAATATTGACCTCACTGCAGGCATTGGGATAGTTCCCTGACGGTGATATGACTAAATCTTGAGCACACCGAATTAGAATTAGACTGGAAGAGGTGTCTAGAAAGGGAAATGACTTGGAAATTCAGTTATCTGACAAGCTTTTCGAAAACTTAAGTAAAAAGGATGAAGTAAAAAGAATGAGGCTTATAGGTTTAACCCATCTTCTTTAAAGTATGCACAAGACAGATCTTGATCAAAAAATATCAGACAGCCTACTCAGAAATTAAATCAAAACCAATAACTGAGTATTATTATTTAAAACACAAAATGGTAATGAGGAAACAGAGAACACTCCAAATATCAGCCAATAAGGAATTGGCATTGGTCAATCAGGTAGTGGTTCCAAATGAGTATTATAACAAAATTTTATGATTGGCTCACAAAATTTCAATGCCAGCTCACTTAGGTAGGAAAATTTATGCTAAAGTACGAAAACATTTTTGTTGAACAACAAGATTACATAAAGATTTTGCCAGATATGCCATTCATGCTGGGTAGTGGGGAAATCCCAACCATCAACTAAACTTGCATTTTTAATTCCAATGCCAGTTCTTGAAGAACAGTCACCAGCGCCTTAATAGACTGTGTAGAACCCCAACTGAGATCAGGATTGGGAATTAGAATTTTTTAACAATTATGTATGTTTCAACAAGCTCTCCTGAAACAGTACATTTGGGGAAAATTATGACCAAAAAAATGGGAGTGGCAACGTTATCCTAATTTTTTTTCAGAAAATATGGATTACACAAAGAAATCCAATCATATTAAGATTCAAACTTTATGTCACAAATATTCAAATAAATCATGAATAGTTGAAATAATTTAAATCTGAAGATTATCAACTCCAATCTCAAGGAGGTTTTGATCAATAACATTGAACTTTCGGGGCCATACTTTGAGCTTAATGTCAATAATGCACAATTGATTGAGATAAATTGCTACAGTTTGCCATTAAGTATGCTGTGATGATTCCACAACATTCAGTCCTTTTGAAGAGGCTTATGGATGAGCTAAGAGGATCCCTTAAATTGTGCAACAAAAATTTGTTAACCAAACTTTCCAAACTGCCCTAGATAAAGACGGTAAAGTCCCCACAGTCCTACCAGACCGTAGGGTTGCTCTCTCATTAGAAAGGGATGATTGGTCATAGTTTAACCTGAGGGTCACCACACCTCAGGCTAGGGGAGAGGGTGAGGACAGTCCTTCGTGGTAACCTTGGCCAGCTGCACTGCAGTGATGCCAACAGCAAGGTTTCAATTCCTGCACTGGCTGAGATTACTGTAAACGACTGTCCTTCTCAAATTTTACCCTTAATCAAAGCAGAAACCGAGGAAACGTTATTCCTGAAATATTTGGATTGACTGTGAGAGATGTCAATCAGAGAGCCCACCCACTCTGCCCGTTCACCCCTCTTCCTCTTCCAGAGCTGGTTCACTTCCTACAGGGGCTCAAAACCAAGTGAGGAGATGGTGAGTGAAGGAGCAGCTTTTATACAAATTGTATCCCATAATAGCCACACCAATCTTCAGGCAGTCTGACTATCCTGTGGGCAGTCAGGGGTGGAAATGTTCCTTATGCTGTGTGAGAAGAGCTGTTATTTGGTGCTTTGAACTGAACAGTCAGCACTTCCAGTAAAACAGGAGAAGGCATTCGAGGAAGTCATGTTTCCTTTTCTGTTTTTCAGGATTGCACATACTACACCAGAAAATACAGATGGATGAACACTGCAAATAGATGCTGACCATCACCCAAGGAACAACTGCACAACTCTGGGAAGACATCCAATCCCTTCACAGCATTGCTCAGCACAGAGAAGGTTCGTCAGTGAAACCATCATCTGGAAATCGCTTGCATCTGTGGAGTTTTGACATATCAACAGATCTGAAACTGGTCAGTGGTGTTGAGCCTTCCATCAGAAACAATCTTTCGAGGGGTTCGGTGTGGGTGATTGGTCAGGGTGAGGCTGGGAATAAATGTGAGTGGCTTGAAGTATGATGAAAGCATCAATTGTTCTTTGAGCCTGATGAACTACTGACTCATTCCTAAAGAGAAGAGGCTGTTCAACTATGAGAAGCTCTTGGAGAAGATATATGCACATTTGGAAGAAAATGGACTAGTTAGCGACAGGCAGCATGGTTTCAAACAGATCATGTCTCGCCAACCTGATTGAATTTTCTGAAGAGGTGACAAAGATAGTTGATGAGGGAAGAGCTGTGGATGTAGTTTGTATGGACTTTAGTAAGGCATTTGATAAAGTCCCACTTGGCAGGTTGATGCAAAAACTAAAATCACATGGGATTCCGGTTGGGCTGGCTAGATGGTTACAAAACTGGCTTTGTCATAGAAGACAGAGGCTAGCGATGGAAGGCTGTCTTTCAGAATGAAGACTGGTAACTAGTGGTGTTCCACAGGAATCACTCTTAGGTCCTCTGTTGTTTGCAGTATGTATAAATGATCTGGAGGAAAATGTGGGCGGTCTGATTAGTAAGTTTGTAGATGACACAAAGATTGGTGGAGTTGCTGATAATGCTGATGATTGTGAAAGGATACAAAAGGATATAGATAGATTGGCGACTTAGGCCCAGAAATGGCAGATGGAGTTTAATCCAGACAAATGCGAGGTGATGCATTTTGCAGGATCAAATTTAAGTGCAAATTATACTGTTAATGGCAGAACTCTTAGGAACATTAACACACAGATGGATCTGGGTGTGTAGATCCACAGTTCACTAAAAATGGCAACACAACTGGCCAAAGTGATTAAGAAGGCATATGGCATGCTTGCGTTCATCAGCTGGGGCACGGAGTGCAAGAGTTGGCTAACCATGTTGCTGGAGAGGTAGCGGGATTGTTGCCCACATTCTCCACTCCCTTTGGGCAGCACGGTGGCTCAGTGGTTAGCACTGCTGCGTCACAGCACCAGGGACCTGGGTTCGATCCCAAACTCGAGCAACTGTCTGTGTGGAGTTTGCACATTCTCCCTGTGTCTGCGTGGGTTTCCTCCAGGTACTCCGGTTTCCTCTCACATTCCAAAGATGCGCAGGCAAGGTGGATTGGCCATGCTAAATTGCCCGTAGTGTTCAAGGATGTGTAGATTAGGTGGGTTATAGGGGTATGGGTCTGGCTGGGATGCTGTGAGGGTCTTTGTGGACTGGTTGGGCCAAAGGGCCTGTTTCCACACTGTAGGGATTCTGTGATTCTATGATAAGCCTCTTGAGTCTGTGCTAGTCCACAACAAGCAACTAATGATCCTAATCCCATTTTCCAGCACTTGGCCATAGTTTTGAATGTCTTGGCATTGCAAGTGCATGTCAAAATACTTCTTAATTGTTATGAGGGTTTCTGCCTCTACCACTCTTATAGGCAGTGAGTTCTCGGCTGGAAAGGGGTGATGTTAAAGAGAAGGAAGTAGGTGATCTTTGTGATGGAGAACGTATGAGTTCAGAAGTAGAGCTGGAGGTAAAAGAGGATCCCACAGACCAATTGTTGGAGACGATAGTGAAGATGGCATTGAAGGGGAATTTAAGGAATGTAGGAACTGGCGCAATCGCTTGAACCTATTACACCAGTCAATTAGATCATGGCTGCTCTATATCTTAACTCTACCTATCTGCCTTGACTCTGTAACCCTTAATCCTCTTGCCTAACAACAGAACTATCAAGCTCACTTTTGAAGTTTTCAATTGACCCCCAGCTTCAACAGACTTTTGTGGGGAGAGTTCTAGATTTCCAGTCCCCTTTTTCAGAAGAAGTGCTTGTTGACATCACCCAGAACAGCCTTGTTCTAATTTTAATGCTCTGCTTCTTGATCTGGAATCTCCCACCAGAAGAATTGTTTCTGTCAAACTACTCGATTAACTTGTTTAATCATCTTAAAAATTCAATTAGATTATCTCTTAATTTTCAAGAGAATGTAAGATCTGTCTGTGTAACCTATTCTCATAATGTAATCCTTTTAACCCCAAGAGCATTCTGGTGAATCTATGTTGTGCTCTCTCCAAAGCCAATATATCCTTCCTGAGGTGCAGTGTCCACCACTGAACACAGTTCTCCAGATGGGGTCTCAACAGAGCTTTGTACAACAGCAACATAACTTCCACAACGAAGTCGGTTTAGGGGAGGAGAAGTTGTAGGTTATCTTTTCTCTTCAGGATGCACCTGGGATAATGAGCAGTTTTGACAGAGGAAAGCAGGACCACTCGAGCTTGATGTGGATCAATCAGATCTGGAGATGGATGGATAAATCAGGTGTGATAAGATATGCTCAAATCTTCACTCCTTGGGCTTGAGATGCAAGGAGATTGATTAGGAAGAATGAAATGTAAAGGGAATGTGGGGAGCAACAGCAATGAAGGTGCAGGAGAGCATTGGAATGGTCTAAATACAGGGAGGGAGTAGTTAAACCAGATTGACAGCGACAAAAGCACTGTGGTGAATGGAGGGCCAAAGGGCAGGGATTTGGGAAGTGAAAAGGACCATCCAACTCATCTGTGGGAGGAAGATCTTCCAGGAATGGACACTGATTGTTCCATGGGCCCATGTGATCACTGGATCTCTGTAACCATTGATGGGTTTGTACAATGGAAATACAGTCAGCCCTGTGTCACTGAAGTTCAGTGTCATTTCAGGCTATTGGAATTGGGAGCCAGACTAAAGTACAGGGATTTTAAAGAAATATTCTGAGAATTTCCCCTGATGTGAGTGTGTGTGTCTAATAGTAAAGTGAGCCAGCTCTCAGGAGTGGGTACGGGGTAAAATCAGACCCTGCTTTAGTTGGTGATGTGAATTATAGACAGATCCTCTCCACATGATTAGTGTTTGATGAATACCATAGGGAATGTTCGTACTTGCCTGTTTGGAAGGACTACTATCCTGAGTATTGGGAGGGAGTGGGGGTGAGTCTCTACAGACCTAAGTTCCCTCAGCCCATTATAGCTTGATGTAATAATGGTGTTATGTGTTCACCTTCCACGATTCATTTCATGCTCTGGGAAGATGTTTCATCATTCTCAAATGGTCATTTATTTTGGTTGATTCAATGTTTGTTGTAAGCTGAATATTGCGTTGTTACTTCTTTGCTGTTTTAGTAATCTTCTGTATAGATTTATAAGTTATGATTTTCTTTTACGTTAACCCAAATGCCTGTTTTGTCAGAATGGTGTGTTCCTATTCTCTGAAACACTCCGGGTCCTATAGTTAGAGTCCTGTACACAATATATTTATTGGTCAATGTCATTGTGGGCTGGGATGCAGCCTTCATCAATGGGTTTACAGCTTCCAGTTCACAGGAAGCGGAACTTCCCAAGAAAAATAAAAAGACTTGCATTAATATATCAACATTCATAAACCCAGCCCACCTGAAAGGAGATGACCCATCTGAGGAAGGGTCACCGGACCCAAAACGTTGACTGATTTTTTCATCACAGATGCTGCCAGATCTGCTGGGCTTTTCGTTAAACTTCTGTATTTGTACCTGAAAGCAGCTTTATCACACACACAGCCTATCTGAAAACACCCTCTCTTCAGTTAAGGTTTTGAGAGCTGAAGTCAATGTTGTAATTTAGGAAGCAGCAGACAGTTTACACAAACAAACCCATGTGTGATAGTGACCAGAAAATCTCTTTTTGTGACATTAATGGTGAGAACCATTTTGACTAGAAAACTGAGGTATCTCTCCTATTCTTCCAAAATGTATAGTAATCGACTAGTTTACATTCATCTGATTTTATATCCAATTTTAGATTTTCCCACAACACCAAATATCTTTCCTCTTGAAATCACCACTATCAAGTTCTAACATGCCTGTTACTCTTCTAAACTAAAATGGATACAAGACTAGTCTGCCAAATCATTCCTCATAAGACAACATAGTCATTCCAAGTATTAGTCTGGTAAATCTTCTCCAAACGGGGCTCTTTCTCCTGTTTGATTTGGTTCTGCTCCCAAACATGCATCTAGTGACATTAAGGTCAGTGATGCATGAGTATTTGAGTGACTGAGGCAAGTGAGTCTTGGTCCTGATCAGGGTGTGAGTGACCTGAGTTAATCCAATACTCCAGAGCCAGTTTAGGTGGAGCTTGACCACTTTGTGCTGTACCTTCTCTGCGAATGTTTGATGGGACAGTGTCAACGTGGAGAATTTGTTCCATCCCTATTTTAAATATGGAGATTATTTTTATTTACTGATGAGATGTGGGCGACACTTAATTGTCCATCTCTGATTACCAAAACAGCATTTAACAGCATTTAACAGCATTTACACTTTACAGTGGATATGGAGTCATATGTAGATCAGACCAAGTAAGGCCAACAATCTTAAACGTAGATAAATCCCTGGGACGTGATCAAGTGTACCCAAGGACAAGGCTCCACACAGTAGACTGGCTAGTAAAGTTAAATCATATGGAATCCAGGAAGAGCTAGCCAAATGTATACAAAATTGGCTTGACGGTAGGAGACAGCGTGGCAGTAGAGGGTTGCTTTTCAGACTGAAGGCCTGTGACACGCGGTGTTCCACAGGGATTGGTACAGGATCCACTGTTGTTTGTCATTTATAGAAGCAATTTGGATGAGAAAATAGGAAGCAGGGTTTGTACAAAAACTAAAAGAACTGCGGATGCTGTAAATCAGGAATAAAAACAAAGTTGCTGGAAAAGCTCAGCAGGTCTGGCAGCATCTGTGAAGGAGAAAACAGAGTTAACATTTCAGGTCCAGTGACCCCTCCTCAGAACTGATGGTGGCTGGGAAAACATCAGTTTATACGCAGAAAATGGGGAAGTTGGTGGGGTAGGGAGTAAACGATAGGATAGAGCCCAAACAGAGAGAAAGACTGTCGGACAGACAAAGGAGTTGCTAACGATCAGGTTGGGAGGGTGAATAGTTGTTAATGGGGACTGTTGGTGACTAACAACAGAGGATATGTAATGGCAGGCCATGTGATAACAGGGCCTGGTGTGTGGGGTAGTGGGCTGGGACATGGGAGAGTTTAGGCCCTAAAATTATTGAACTCGATATTAAGTCCGGAGGGCTGCAGGGTCCCCAAGCGGAAACTGAGGTGATGTTCCTCCAGCTTGCGTCAGGCTTCACTGGAACACTGCAGCAAGCGAGGGACAGAGACGTTGGCCAGGGAGCAGGGTGGTGCATTGAAGTGGCAGGCAACAGGTGGTCCAGGGTCTTTTTTGCGAGCAGAACGTAGATGTTCTGCGAAGCGGTCACCAAGTCTGTGCTTCATTTCCCCAGTGTAGAGGAAACCACATTGTGAGCAGCGAATGCAGGAGACGAGATTCTGGGAAATGCAGGTGAAGTGTTGCTTCACCTGAAAGGTATGTTTGGGCCCTTGGATACTGGGGAGGGAGGAGGTAAATGGGCAGGTGTTGCACCTTCGCCGGTACAGGGGAAAGTGCCTTAGGGCTGTGGGGAGGTGTTGGGGTGAAGGAAGTGTGGACCAGGGTGTCCTGGAGGGAACAGTCCCTGCGGAAGGCAGACAAAGGAGGGGAGGGGAATATGTGTTTGGTGGTGGCATCCTGCTGGAGGTGTCGGAAATGGCGTCTGATGATCTTCTGGATGTGGATGCTGGTGGGATGGTAGGTGAGGATAAGGGGAACCCTATCGCTGTTGCGGGAGAGAAGAGAAGGGGTGAGGGCAGACGTGCGGGAAATGGGTTGGACCTGGTTGAAGGCCCTGTTGACAACAGAGCTGGGGAATCCTCAGTTGAGGAAGAAGGTGGACATTTCGGAGGCTCCCTTGTCGAAGTTGGCCTCATCTGAACATATGCGACGGAGACGGAGGAACTGGGAGAATGGGATGGATTCTTTACAGGAAGTGTGGTGTGAGGATGCCTAGTCCAGGTAGCTATGGGAGTCAGTGGGTTTGTAATGGATATTAGTGGCCAGTCTATTCCCAAGAAATGGAAACAGAAATGTCGAAGAAGGGAAGGGAGGAGTCAGAGATAGACCAGGTAAAAGTGAGGCCAGGGTGGAAATTGGAGGCGAAATTGATGAAGTTTTCCAATTCCAGACGAGAGAGGGAAGCAGCACCGATGATATCATCGATGTATCAGAGAAAGAGTTGTGGGTGGGGGCCAGAATAGGACTGGAACAAGGAATGTTGCACGTACCCCACAAAGAGACAAGCATAACTAGGGCCCATGGCAACCCCTCTTACCTGAAGAATATGAGAGGAGTTGAAAGAGAAGTTGTTGAGGGTTTGAGCATGGTTTGTATGTTTGTGGATGACACCAAAATTGGTGGTGTAATGTACAGTAAAGATAGTTATCTAAAAGTACAACGGGACCTTGATCAGCTGGGCCAATGGGCTGAGAAGTGGCAGACGGAGTTTAATTTAGATAAATGCAAGGTGTTACATGTTGGTAAGACGAACAAGGGCAGCAGACACAGTTAATGGTAAGGCCCTGGAGAGTGTTGTCAAACAGAGAGACCGAGGGCTGCAGGTATATAGTTCCTTGAAAGTGGAGTCACAGGTAGACAGGGTGGTTGGCACACTTGGCTTCATTGGTCAGAGCATTGAGTGGGATATCATGTTGTAGCCATACAGGATGCTGGTGAGGCAACTTTTGATGTACTCCATACAGTTCTGGTTTTCCTGCCAGAGGAAGGATATTATTGACTTGGAAAGAATGCAGAAAAGATTTACAAAATTGTTTTTGGGATTGGAAGGTTTGAGTTAAAAGGAGAGGCTGCATAGATTGGGACCTTTTTTCATGGAGCATAGACTTTGAGGGGTGACCTTATAAAGGTTTATAAACTCATGAGAGGCACAGATAGGTGAATAGCAAAGTTCTCTTCCCCCAGGTAGGGGAGTCCAAAGCTAGAGTGCATAAGTTTAAGGTGAGAGAGGAAAGATTTAAAAGGGACTTGACGGCAGCTTTTTCACACAGTAAGTGGTGCATATTGGGAACGAACGACCAGAGGAAGTGGTAGATGCGGGTACGGTTACAACATTGAAATCTCTGTCAAACATTTACCAGGGGAACTGAGACAGCAGCTGCAATAAGTGAGGTTTTATTCAGATGGGACAATGACAAGTTTAAATCCCCACCTGATCTACTGCTCAAAGTCACCTCCATTTCACCGGTCAGTTTCCCAAGTTTCAGGAAACTCATGTTGCTGCAGAAATATTTGGATTGACTGTGAGAGTCGTCAATCAGAGAGCCTACCCACACTGCCCATTCTATCCTCTTCCTCTTCCAGAGCTGATTCACTTCCTATAGGGACTGAAAACCAAGTGAGGAGATGGTGAGTGAAGGAGCAGCTTTTATATAAATTGTATCCCATGATATCCACACCAGTCTTCAGGCAGTCTGACTATCCTGTGGGCAGTCAGGGGTGGAAATGTCCCTTACGTTGTGTGAGAAGATCCAGCTGAGAGAGCTGTTTACTCGGTGCTTTGTGCTGAACTGTTTGACTGGAGCTGTGTGTTGGATATTGAGTGTGTTTGTTGGAAGCATTTCCCCTTTGATTTCCAACCTGAGTTTTGTTAATGGCTAATTCCTGAATATGAGAAGGTGAGGTTTCATTATCTGGGTGGGGCAGAGTGTCTGAGGATTTTCCTTTTGTTGAGGTATGTGTGTGTTGGGAGTTAGTTATTATCCTGTTGACGGTTAATTGGTGAATTAATTGAGGAAAATGCACCACATTTTCCCATGCCCCAGTGATAATAAAACTCTCAGACAAAGGAGCAGAAGTAGGCCTTTCAGTCACCTCCCCGTCATGCGTTAGTCATTTACCTGGATGTCTCAGTTGCTTACGACTCACACCAGCCATCCAATCACTTCCACAATCTCCCTGCCCCACCAGTCACTCTCAGGGTTCCTAGTTACCTCCCGCACAATCCTAGACAGTAATCCAAGAATCCTATCACTCTCAGGAGGCCCATTTATTCCCAGATTAACCAATAGGTGCTTCCAAGCAATTGACCAATTAGGCTGTCTGTGACGCCAAGTGATCAGTTTCACAAAGATCTGTTCAAGGGCCAAGGTTCAAGGAAAGAAGGCATCCTCACCCTGAATCACTCTCATCCCTGTCCTGATCCACTCTCCCCCCCCCCCCCAATCCTCCACTACTGCACAGTCACCTTAACTCCTCCTCACCACCACCACATCACTAATGCATGCTCATCACCATCTCACTCACCCTCCCTCCTTCACCTATACTCTCCATCATCCCTCTCACCCTGGACCCAATTCTCACACCCTCTCAGCCCACAGCCCGACTCACAGTCCCTCTCAGCCTCTGGCCAGACTCTCAAACCCTCTTGCTTTGTTGCTTTCACCTGCTCATTTCTGGTCCCCTCTCACCCCTCATCACTGGTCCCCTCTAAATCCCTTTCGCTCAGCGTCACCTTCAGCCCAATTCACCCTTACCCTAAGCACAACTATCGTCCTTACCCACTCCCCTCAACCCTGACCCAAATGTAGTTACCTGGCCTGATTATCTTCTCCTCATTCCTGGTCCAACTCTCACCCCTTGCCCCCAGTCTGACTGTCACAGCCCAGCCCAACCATTCCCCACATTCCCTAATCACTCATTGCCTGATTCTTCTCTCTTTCCCACATGCCCTGATCTAACTCTCTTTGTACTCCACCACCCACCAACCGCCCACTTGATGGCCTGACTTTAAATTCCCTCTTTCTCAAGTCAGAGTCTCCCTGAAAACTTCCACCCCTTTTCACAGACTTCCCACCATGGCATAGCTACAACTCACCAATTCTCCTCCAACTGCATTTTCAAAACCCGCAACCTCTACCATTGGAAGGATAAGGGGCAATAGCTACATGGGAACAATACCTTCAACAAGTTCCCTTCCAGACCATGTATCATCCTGACTTAGGACTAGATCGCTATTCTGTCACTGGTGATCAGTCTACAGCAGATGAAATGTAGTGGTTCAAAAAGGCTCCTCATGGGCAATTATGAAAATGCAAAAAATGCTCTCCTTGCCTGCCGCTTTTCTATAAAACGATAAACAATAAGTACGAAGGAGTTGGAGTTTAGCAAAAACAAAGGAGTTGGAAGAAATGATGTTTTGTTTTCTTGTTTTACAGAAGAATTGCACTGTACACACCAGAGAATATGTAGAAGATGGACACTGCAGACAGATCATGATTATCACCCAAGGAACAACTGCACAACTGTAGGAAGACATCAAGTCTGTTCATTGCTCAACACAAAGAAGGTTTGGCAGTGAAATCATTTGGGTCAGAGGAGCTTTGACATATCACCAGATCTGAAACTGGTCAGTGGTGTGGAGCCTTCCATCAGAACCAACCTTTCTGAAGGTTCAGCTGTGGGTGAGACCGAGAAGAAGTGTGAGTGGCTCCCAAGTGTGGTGAGAGCTTCGGTCATTCATCAAGCCTCATGAACCACTGACTCATTCCTACAGGGGTGAGGCTGTTCGAGTGTGAGGTGTGTGAGAAGAGCTCCAGAGATTCTGATCACATTTTGCATCTGTTGTTAATGTAAGGACAACTTCATGGAAGAGAAACTGTTCAAGTGTGAGGTCTGCAACCGAGCTTTTGCAAAGTCATCAAGACTCATGAATCACCAACGCATTCATACGGGGGAGAAGCCATTCAAATGTGAGGTATGCAACCGAGCTTTCGCACAGTCATCAACGCTCGTAAATCACCGACGTACTCACACTGGGGAGAAGCCATATGTGTGCGAGGTGTGTGACAAAGCATTCTCACAGCCATCAAACCTCCGTGTACATCAACGTATTCACACAGGGGTGAAACCATTTACATGCGAGGTATGTCACAAATCATTTTCAATGTCAGCAAACCTCCGTTTACACCAACGCATTCACACAGGGGAGAAACCATTCACATGCAACGTGTGTATGAAATCATTCTTGAATCCAGTACACCTCTGCATACACCAACGCATTCATACAGGGGAGAGACCATTTGCATGCGAGGTGTGTGACAAATCTTTCTCTCAGTCGTCAAGCCTCCGTGTTCACCAACGCATTCACACAGGGGAGAAGCCATTTGCATGTGGTGTTTGTGACAAGTCATTCTCACAGTTATCAAGTCTTCATGTACACCAACGCGTTCACACAGGGGAGAAGCCGTTCACATGTGAGGTATGTGACAAATCATTCTCACAGACATCGAGTCTCCGTGTTCATCAACGCATTCACACAGGGGAGAAGCCATTCAGGTGTGAGGTGTGCAATAAATCATTCTCAAGCTCATCGAACCTCCTGCTCCACCAGAAGATTCACACAGGAGAGAAACCCTTCACATGCAAAGTTTGTGACAAATCATTCTCAGGATCATCCAAACTTCTGCTGCATCAAAGGATTCACATTGGGGAGAAACCATTCAGGTGTGACGTCTGTGCCAAATCATTCTCACAGTCATCGATCCTCCGCATCCACCATCGCATTCACACTGGGGAGAAACCGTTCAAGTGTAATGTGTGTAACAAATCGTTCTCTCAGTCATCAGCTCTCCGGACACACCAACGCATACATACAGGTGAGAAACCATTCAAGTGCAATGTGTGCAACAAATCATTCTCCAGGTCGTCGAGCCTCCTGCTCCACCAGAGGACCCACACAGGAGTAATCTTTCCGGTGTGAAGTTTACCGTAAAGATTTTGCAACATCTATCTTCAAGCACCTGGAAAAACCACAAGATTTTACATGAGGAAGAAACGCTTCAGGTGTGATCTTTGTAGCAAGGCTTTCACTCAGCCATCCAAGTCCATCAAAGCATGAACAGAGGGGAGAAATGCTGTTAGTGTGAGCTCTGTAATAAAACCTTTACACAGTTGTTGGACTTCCTGAAACATCATCAAACCCATATGGGCCTAGCCAACTTCTTATTAAAATGTCACTAGTGTAAAAATCTGCAAAAGCCCAATGCACTGAATGTTCAGTAGGACAGAACAAGAAGCAGCTTTCACTGCCATCAAACACCTAGTGATGACATCACCAGTGCTGAGGGATTATGATGTCAGCAATGGAGCCACCCTGCAGTGTGATGTCAGTGACACAGGACTTGGGGCAAGCCCCATGCAGTGAGGGCACCCTGTTGAGTTTGTATCCAGAGTGTTAACACAAACTGAACACTACTGTACACAGATTGAGAAAGAGACCCTGGATGTTGTCTTTGATTATGTGGACTTCACCCAGTACCCTTTAGGGAGAGAAAGTGACTGTAGAATCTGACCACAAACCATTTCAAAGCATCTTTCTCAAACCATTTCAGTCTCTGCAAAGCTTTTCAAAAAGGATATTACTTGATTTGTAGAAATATCACTTGGCAGTGAAGTACAAGAAACAGAAACATTGCTGACAAGCTGTTGAGAGCTGCATTCCCTTTGAAGGGAATTGATTCTCTTTGACGGAAGTACACAGTTTGAAATCTTCCAGATTCAGCAAACACCAACAACACAAGGATAACATAAATCCATCAAGGACATTCCTGTGACAGTTAGACAGTATTGGACAAAGAAAGTTGAGGAGATCGTCCAAATTGGCATGTGTGCATAAGGAACAGGGTCATTATCCCTGAAGAGATGGAGAAAAAGATGCTGAAGCACAAACGACACAAACCATTAGAAATTGAGTCTCATCTGAATAAGGTAAAAGAGGTGATCTACTGCCCAAACATGAGCAGTGAGATGAAAAATCACATCAGCTAATGTAGTGTTTATAATGAACATCAAGCTAAACAAGATAAAGAGTTACTCATGACTCATGATATCTCAGACAGCCCATGGATAAAGCTTGGAATAGACCTCCTCACTTTCACTCGGACTGATTATCTTATCACAATCGAACAATATTCAGACGGCAAGGAGTTAGAGCAGATTTTACGGATTCCTAGTGAGATTGTAGAATGTCTGAAAGCACTCTTCAGTCATCTTGAAATCCCTGATAATGACATCAATTCCTGAATGAAGAATTCAGATACTTCATGGATGGGAAATTCAGCACCACCAATCGTCTCCACATTATCCCTAGAAAAGGTGAGGAATTGGTGAAAATTGACAAAGGCATCATCAAAATCTAGCACATCTAGCACAGATGAGTACAATATGATCTTAGAGCAGAGAATCACAGCTACTGAAGGCATGGAAGTTTTCCGGGCCGGTGACTGTTGTAGCACCATTCCAAACTACATTTCCTAAAGCTAAAGTCATACTGAAGCCAGAAATAGTGCTATAAGTGAACTGGGAAGAATAGAATAGAATAGCCTTTATTGTCACATATACTCAATGAGAATAGTGAAAAGTTTATATGTCGCCAATTACAGCACTGATTTAGGTACAAAAGTACGTAGGCACAGCTTCTTTTGTTACAAGATTTGTTACAGAAATAAAATGTCCAGTTCAGTAAAACAGACCACACTGGCACTTAGCTTCCAGTCCACGGCTCTACACCATGCCAGCGACACGCCTGGAGGCCAGTGCACCAGGTTGAGAAGTCATCATGCCAATGCCAGGAGGCCCCAATGGGAGGAGGCCGCTGCGTCAAGCCAGGAGGTCACCACAGCACACCGGGAGGCTACTGCGAGAGGCTGGGCGGTTGCCACGCCATGTCCGGAGGCAACTGCGCCAGGCCAGGAGTTGTTGCTAGAGGCTGGGGATTGTCACTTGCCAGAGATCGGGGATTGTCGCCAAAGGCCAGGGATCATTGCTCCTTGCTGGAGGCCGGAGTCATTGTTGAAGGCCCGAAGTTGAAGGCAAGAAAGAAGAAGGAGAAGAAGAGAAAAAAGGAGAATGAAAAAGAGAAAAAAGAAATGAAGAAGAGCGGGCAGAGAAATGAGCTCCGGCTAGAGAGTCCTAATCCATCGCCATCTTACACTGATAATTGTTCTTCACTGTGAAACAAGTGATCCCTAAACACACAAAATCCCAACAAGATCACCAAGATGATCAATTTCCCTGATTGACAAAACAATCACACGAGTTTCATCATGAACATGAAATTCTTGTAACACACTCAACTTTAACAAAAGGCAGGAGAAAGAAAAGTGTTCTTAATCTACGACTATGCATTTTAGCGATAGTTCTTCAACATCCCAAGTACGTATGTACGTACACACACACACACACACACACAGACAAAAGACAAACATGTGGCACATAAGTGTGGAAAAATATAGACTGGATAAGCACAATTCTTAAAATCAAAAGTCCAAATTTCAAAGGTGTATTAAATTGTCTTTTATTAAATTTTTAGCGCTGATGACATGGTTGTCTATAGGGTGATGGCTGTTATTTGATTCAAAAGTTGATTTTAGTCTTTTCTTGTTAGACGTATTTCTTTTAAGCATTATTACTTTTTTGTTTCTCCCAACATGAAGAAACAGCAAGGGAGAGATGGATGATTTCTGTTTGCAGGTTCTGGATGTTTCGTTCTGCTGCCCTGACATTTATAGCTTTTTAATACTGCATCTCAAACAATCAAAGGACTGTCATCAGGTTGCAGTCCTTCACTCAAAGTACACTCAGTGCCACTCAGTCTTGAACTGACTCCATCATTGTTACAAAAAGCAGTATCTTGCGCGGCTCCAAATTATGCCAAAATAATTAATTTGATTTTCAAGTTGCAAGCCCTTGAATTTCAGTTACATAATTGCCCAACTTCCATTTCAGTTTATAGTCCCAAAAAAGAAAACTCTGAAGTCTCTTACAATAGTAATGGAACAGTGACAACAGCAAAGTGAAATGGCTGAAAGCTAAATTTCAGTTTGACAATGCTTTGGCAGCATTATCAGAACTGAGAGTTGGAGAGCCAGGGTGCAAGCATTAAATATTTTCAACAAATGTCAGCCCATCTGCTAACTATGGATCCATGTAGAGAAGTTGTCACCTCAAACATATACAGTACAAGTGAAAGACCAGATCTTTTGTTGCAAACACAGACATCTACCTTCTATTGTGAACAGTTATGGGTCCCGTATCTGACCAGGGATTTGCTGGTATTGGAAAGGGTCCAGAGGAACTTTACAGAATGATCCTGAGGATGAAGGGCTTATCATATGAGGACGGTTATTCAATTTCATCAAGGTGAATGACTGTTTATCAATATCCTTGCAAACTCATATCTGTTCCATTCCTGCATGAGGAGTTGTAATGTGTCAGGAAATCAGCTCCTGACATAATTACAAACAACTGAAATTGTTGCCAGTCTTTGTAACTAATTCATGTGCATCTGTGAAGTAGAAGTGACAGAAGATCC
Source organism: Ginglymostoma cirratum (assembly GCA_024137785.1). Lineage (NCBI taxonomy): Eukaryota > Metazoa > Chordata > Chondrichthyes > Orectolobiformes > Ginglymostomatidae > Ginglymostoma > Ginglymostoma cirratum. The sequence continues at coordinate 2,562,098 of JAHRHZ010000002.1, forward strand.
TCAAATAATCAATTGTGGAACTTTGAGAGTCTTGCAGAGTAAAACAGCTGGAATTGGGACTGTTTTATGAACAGCTATGTAACATATCCACCTGGGACTGCAGTGATGATTTTAAAGTCCATATATTATTCCAGCCAAATTGCGGTGAGATGCCTAAATAAGTGGGTCCACAAAACTTCCCAAATGCAGTAAGATCTGATTTACAAGACAAAAACATATATGATTGAACTACCATTGCTTTGCTCAATCAAAAGGGGAGAGAGAAAAACCAGTGACCACATTTTCGATACACGGGAATGAAATATACAACAGATCTGAACCAATTTAACAGCAAATTCTTCTTGGAAGGCATCATTTGATAATGCTATCATTTAATAAAATTATATTAGGCAAAGGCTCATAGGCACTGAGAGATATGTGCAGGAAACCTTTAAGCATTCGAGGATGATTTTCTAGCCCTCTTGTAAGAGCTATTGCAACAAATTGTCCGGATTATATTGCTGGTCATAAAATACTGTAAAGTCTGACTGTTATCTGTGTTGTATAACGTAATGGTTCTGAAAGAGTTAATGTATGAACTACACGAAAGCTCGACCAGGCTAACGATACATACGTAGTTTCTGGGTGGAGAATCAAGCAGCAGTGAGAATTGGGCAACTTCTCCTGATGGAGAAACATATCTTCTCTACCTCGTGTTTTGAGTCAGGTTTAATACAACCTGTTACAGTTACTGAAGTACAATAAAGTACACACTGAAACAAGAACTTCTTCTGTCAACACGTGCTCTATCCTCCACCACATGGTAGTAAACAGCCCTATAGAAACTAAAATAAAAGAGGACTGGTGGTAGCCGACTCCCCAAAGAATGAACGCAATGAGGGGTAACAAGGCGTGGGGCTGGATGAGCACAGCAGGCCAAGCAGCATCGTAGGAGCAGGAGAACTTGACGTTTCGGGCCTAGACCCTTCATCAGAAATGGGGGAGGGGAAGAGGGTTCTGAAATAAATATGGAGAGAGGGGGAGGCGGATAGAGGATGGATAAAGGAGAGGATAGGTGGAGAGGAGGCAGACAAAAGTAAATGCTGGCTCAGGCAGCAAAATCAATGAGTAAAAATAAAATAACAGCAGGCACTAGGTGACAGTGATGGGCATCAAATTCTGCAAAAATGGTCTGTTTCTGTGCTTTGAAAATTAAAATAAAATGGGAACAATGGTGGCAGGACAAATGGAAAGACTAGTGTTCTTGGGGAGCAAGAGCAAGGAGGTGATGTTGTACAAGACACTTGACTTCAGCTGAAGTACTGGGTACAGTTGTGGCACCATGTTATAGGAGAGGTGTGAATGCATTGGAGAGAGTGCAGAAGTGATTTACAAGAATAGTTCCAGGAATGAGAAATATCAGTTATGAGGATCGATTGAAGAAGTTTGGACTGCTGTATTAAAAGACGTTTGTTTATACTGTGAGGGTTTACAATGATGGAGAGAAAACAGTGATACCATTAGCTGAAGCTTGGCTGAGCAAGGTGCAAAAAAATTAATGAAAATGCTCTTGCGCCATTAGACTGAGACTTGACTGGAGTCTGAAGCAAATACAATCTGTCTAAGAAAAATAGATTGGTTAGAATAGTTAAGGGAGTGTTACCTCAGTGAAAGAGTTTAGTTTGTGAAATATCCAGAACATCACCCGTGTCTCTGGATTAATAGTTTAGCTAAAGCTCCCAAAGGGACCAAATGTGTACACAGTACTCCAGGTGCGGTCTCACTAATGCCTGGTCTAGTTGCAGCAATGCTTGCCTACTTTTATACTCTATTCCTTTCACAATAAATGCCAGGATTCTACTTCTTTATTATCTGCTGTACCTGCATAGTTTTCCGCGACTCCATCCGGAGGACCAGATCTGGCCTATATTTCAATGTGGTTGATTATTAACTGCCCACTAGCTAGCAATCCCCGTGTGTTGTGAATTAATTTTTATAAAAGGGATATATTTGCATTTGAAGCAGTTCATAGGAGATTCACCAGATTGATTCCAGAGTTTTGAGGTGAGAGAGCAAAGATTTTAAAAAAACCAGGGGGTAACTTTTCACACAGAGTATATGGAATGAGTGTATGGAATGAGCTGCCAGAGGAGGTGGTGGAGGTTGGTACAAGTACAACATTTAAAGGCATCTGGACTATGAATAGGAAGGACATGGGCCAAATGCTGGCAAATAGGACTAGGGCAGATTGGGATGTCTGGTCAGTGTGAACGAGTTGAACCAAAAGGTTTGTTTCCATGCTGTGTGACTCTATCTAAACCGAATGTGTTTGTTAGCACCCTGCAGGTTATTAAAGACTGAGAAGTACTAAGATCTCAATTGTTTGGTTGGTCAAGGGAATAGGCCTCACAAATAACAGGACTTCAACCAGGGGAAGCAGCTAAGTCAAAACTACAGTTTTGAGAGGGAAGGAATTTCTCTGCATTTTGAAATCTAGAGAAACTCCTTACATGTTAAATTGAAAAAAAATCTATTGATCAGGTTTCATTCAGCAGATCTGACCTGCCCAGTAGTAACATCAGCTGGGACTATTACAACTTTTCTTGAATATTTTATATATTGAACGCATATTCTAAGGTAAAATTGGTCATTGCCAGCACAACTCAAGCTAATAATGAATTAACAGCCGGTCTTATTCTCTGCCCAACTGTCCTTTCCATTGACCTCATGTTATCTAGGGAGATGAGGTGCTGCTGGCCAGAGGAAAGAAAGGAACCACATTGTTTCCTTGTGATCACTATCCAGTGTTTCTGCTAGAAATACAGAATGTGTGACAGTCAAGTGAGGGAAAAGAATGCATCTGTTCCCCACACAAGGGCATACCAGACTGGCACTCACTGTGGGACAGTCTATAACTCAGAAGTCAGTCTTTTTAGTAAAGGCGGAGAGGAAGTTACAGGAAATCATTTTACATTTTACACTAGAGAATACAGAGAGGATAGACATTTTCTTAGAATCCCTCACAGTGTGGAAACAGGCCCTTCGGCCCAACAAGTCCACACCGAACCTCAGAGCATCCCACCCAAACAACAACCCACCTAACCTACACCTCCCTGAACACTATGGGCAATTTAGCATGGCCAATCCACCTAACCTGCACATCTTTGGACTGTGGGAGGAAACCGGAGCACCCGGAGGAAACCCACGCAGACACGGGGAGAATGTGCAAACTCCACCCAGACAGACGCCTGAGGCTGGAATCAAACCTGGGTAACTGGTGCTGTGAGGCAGCAGTGCTAACCACTGAGCCACCGTGCCGCCCAGACAGACCCTGACCATCACCCAAGGAACAACTGCACCACTGTTGGAAGACATCCAGTCCCTTCACAGCATTGCTCAAAGCAGAGACGGTTGGGCAGTGAAAGCATCATCAGGAGATCAGTCGTCAGGATATCTATGACATCAGATCTGAAACCTAATCAGGGACAATGTCTCATCTGCACTCAGAGAGGACCTACTGGAGGGCTCATCCAATGAGGCAATATGGGTAGAGCTCAAAAATAAGATGGGTGCAGTCACTCCAATAGGATTATACTGCAGGCCCCCAGAAGCCACCGAGACATTGAGGAACAAATATGTAGGCAGATTATGGGAGGATGCAGTAAGAACAGGGTTGTTATAGTTAGTGACTGTAACTTCCCCAATATTGACTGTGACTCCCTTACAGCAAGAGGCTTAGATGGGGCAGACTCTGTTAAGTGCATCCTAAAGAGTTTCTTGAAACAGTGTGTGGATAGTCCAACTAAAGGAGGGGCCGTCTGGACCTGGTATTGGCTAATGAGCCTGGTTAGGTGATTGATCTTTCAGTGGAAAGGCATTTTGGATACAGTGATCACAACTGCTTAAGTTTTAAGACTGCTATGAATAAGGATAAGTCAGAACCTTGTGGGAAAGTACTAAATTGGGGGAGGGCAAATTATGTCAGTATTAGGCAGGAGCTAGGGAGTGTTAATTGGGAGGAGCTGTTATCAGGCAAGCCCACACTTGACATGTGGAAGTTGTTTAAAGACCTACTGATCAAAGTTCAGAACTGGCATGTTCCAGTAAGGAGGAAGGAAAAGGATGGCAAAGTAAGGGACCCTTGGATAATGAGGGATGCTATGAATTTAGTCAAAAGGAACAAAGAAGCTTTAGGAAGCTAAAATCATACACAGCCCATGAGGAATATACAGGAAGTAGGAAAGAAGTCAAGCAGGGAATTGGGAGAGTAAGAAGGGGCTATGAGGTGACCTTGACAAATAGGGTTAAAGAGAATCTCAAGGCATGCTATGCGTACATTAAAAACAAGAGGATAACTAGGGTGAAGGTGGGATCACTCAAGGATAAAGGAAGGAACTTGTGCTTGGAGGCAGGGGATGTGGGCAAAATCCTAAATGAGTATTTTGTGTCAGTATTCACCCAGGAGAAGGGTATGGAGAAGAGTGAGAACAATGTGAAGCATGCCAATATGCTAGGGCATTTTGAGATCAAGACAGAAGTGCTGCTGGGTCTCTTGAAGAGCATTAAGGTGAATAAGTCCCCATGGCCCGGTGGTATCTACCCTAGGTTGTTGAATGAGGCAAGACAGGAGATTGCTGGGGCCTTGACCAAAATCTTTGTATCCTCACCAGCCACTGGAGAGGTCCTGGAGGACTGGCAAGTAGCTAATGTTGTTCCTCTGTTCAAGAAGGGAAACAAGGATAATCCAGAAAACTACAGACCTACAAAACTACAAAACTACAGACCGCAAGTTCAGGACCGGCATGTAAGGAGGAAGGAAAAGGATGGCAAGGTCAGAGACCCTTGGATAATTAGGGAGTCTCCCATCAGTGGTTGGGAAGCTATTGGAGAGAATTCTTAGGGATAGAATTTACATGCATTTGGAAAAGCATAGCCTAATTAGGGACAGTCAACAAGGCTTTGTGCGGGGCAGGTCATGTCTTACTAACTTGATTGAATTTTTCGAGGAGGTGACAAAGGTGATCGATGAGAGTAGATCAGTAGATGTTGTCTACATGGAATTTAGTAAGACTTTTGACAAGGTTCCTCATGGCAGGCTCATCCAGAAGCTTAAGATGCATGGGATCCATGGTGACTTAGCCACATGGATTCAGAATTGGCCTGTACATAGAAAGCAGAGGGTTGTGGTGAGAGGGTGTTTTTCTGGCTGGAGATCCTTGACTAGTGGCATTCTGCAGGGATCTGCACTGGGATCTCTGCTGTTTATGATATATATGAATGATTTGGATGAAAATGTATATGGGTGGGTGAGTAAATTTACAGATAATACAAAGATCGGTGGAATTGTGAATAGTGTAGAATGTTGTCAAAGGATACAGCAGGATATTGATCAGTTGCAGATATAGGCGGAGAAATGGCAGATGAAGTTTAATCTGGGTAAGTGTGAGGTGTTGCACTTTGGGAGATCAAATGTTAAGGAAAAGTATACAGTTAACAGCAGGACCCTGAACAGCCAAGATTTATAGTGAGTCTTGGGGTTCAAATCCATAGGTCCCTAAAAGTTGCCACGCAAGTAGAAAGGGTGGTAAAGAAGGCATATGGCACATTTGCCTTTATTGATCAGGGTACTGAATAAAAGAGTCAGGATGTCTTGTTGCAGCTTTATAAGACATTGGTTAGGCCACACTTAGAGTACTGCGGTCAGTTCTGGTCGCCACATTACATGAAGAATGTGGAGGCTTTGGAGCAGGTGCAGAAGAGTTTTATCAGGATGCTGCCTGAATTAGAGAGTATGAACTATAAGGAGAGGCTAAAAAAAATTGGCTTGTTTTCTCTGGAGCAGTGGAAGCTGTGGGGAGACTTGATAGAAGTCTATAAAATTATGAGATGCATAGATTGGATTGACGGTCAGAATCTTTTTCCTGGAGTTGAAATGTCTAATTCTAGGGGACATGCTTTTAAGCTGAGAGGGGGAAAGTTCAAAGAAGATGTGAGAGGCAAGTTTTTTTTTTACTCAGAGAGTGGCAGGAGTCTGGAATGCACTGCCATGGGTGGAGGCAGATATGTTATAGTCGTTTAAGGGACTTTTAGATAAACAATGAATATGCAAGGCATGGTGGGATATGGACCAAGGGCAGGCAGAAGGGATTAGTTTAATTTGGTGTCTTGCTTGGCACAAAACTGTGGGCTGAAAGGCCTGTTCCTGTGCTGTACTGTTCTATGTTCTAAAACGGTCAGTGGTGTGGAGCTTTCCAGCCAACCTTCCGACCATAACCAATCTTTCTGAAGGTTTGGCTGTGGGTGATCGGACAGCGTAAGGCTGGAAAGAAGTGCAAATGCACTCCAAGTGTGGTGAGAGCTTCAATTATTCATCAAACCTCATGAACTGCTGACTCAACCTGACAGATAAGAGTCTGTTCAATTGTAAGGTTTGTGAGGGGTCTCCGGAGATTTATAAGAACTCCTAACACGTAACCCGTATCCATTGAACAATTGTTAACAAATGAGTGGCTACATGGAAGTGAAGCCATTCAAGTGTGAGGCGTGTCACTGAGCCTTCGCACATCCATCAACACTAGATAGCCACTGGCGTATTCACACTGGAGAGAATCCGTTTGAATGTGAGGTGTGTAACAGGAGCTTTGAACATTTAACAAGTCTCATGCAACACTGCCTTACCAACACAGGGGAGAAGCCCTGTGCTTCTCACCCATGCGATGTGTTGCAGGCAATTGTTCTCCCAGTCGTCAACTCTACAAGTGCACCAATATATTCACACAGAGGAGAAGCCATTTACCTGCAAGGCATGGGACAAATCATTTGCATCAACATCGTCCCTCCTTGTACACAAACACATTCATACAGGAGAGAAACCACTCACGTATGAGGTGTATAAGAAATCATTCACTTCATCACTGATCCTCCATAATTACAAGAGCATTCACACAGGGGAGAAACCCTTCACATGTGAAGTTTATGACAGATCATTTGCGAGTTGAATTTGAGTTTGCCCTGTTGAGTTTGTATCCAGAGTGTTAACACACACTGAACACTGTCCACACATTAAGGAACCTGGTTATTGCCTTTCATTGTGTGCTTTTTACCCCGTAGCTGTTCAAGAGAGAGAAAGTGATAGTGGGGCCTGCCACAAGCCAATTCAAAAGATTTTTCTCAAATCTACTTCTATCTGCTCTACATCATTTGCAATGTGTTTAAAGGATGATTCATTTGCAGTGATATCAGTTGAAAATGAAGTACAAGCAAAGGAAGCAGATGCTGTCAAGAACTGCACTGTCAAGAGCTGCACTGTCTTTGAAGGAAATTGATGCTGGTACAGAGTGTGAAATATTTCACATTCAACAAGAAATAGGAAAACAAGAATGGTCTTAAACCATCAAGGACGCATCTACTGTTGTTGGAGAGTGTTGGGCAAATGGATAGTGTCTTTTAGAAAGGGTACGGTTTTCTTGTGTGTTCTTTTGATAGTACTGTTTCTCCACTGATGATATTTGTGTTTTGTGTTTTTTTATCTCCTTTGACATCACTGTATATTGTAAATACTTTTTTTATTTTTCTGTGTTTATCATTGTGGATGAAAATGAGAAAAGAACTGTTTTTAAATAAACCAAGGATGCTGAAAGCAAGTAACCTGGCACCCATTGTAAGCACAGTTTATTGCAGCTGCTGATTCAAGCAGTTGTAGAAGGTGCAGATGAACTAAGGGTGTGTACCAGTGGAAATTCAACCAACAACAAGCAGCTGGTTTGCAGACTAGTGAAAAGTTATCAATGAAAGAGACCTTCTGCCTGCCACCAACTATATGATTAGTTCTCAGGTACCTGAACAGCTTGGGACAGTAAACAATACGGGGGAAGCCGTCAGATCTCCACCAGCTCAGGACCTCCCTCTGTTCTCTGCTCTAAAAACCACTTTAAGCCTGAAGAAAATCGGTTTATCTTCCCTTCAGCAGGTGCTGTATGTTGTGACTTATAATGAATAAATAAGAGACCTTTTTATGTGTGAACCAGCCCACAGTCAACATTCTGATCAGCACAAGAACTATCCCAGCAGTGCACTACCCCTGTGAAGTGTAACAGTATGTTTATGTATGTGTGTCTCTGTGTTTATGTGTTGGGGAAGGGGAATTTGAACGGGGTAAATTTTAATGTACATAAATTAGAAATTCTGTTCTTGTTAAAGTTAACAGTGTATTATAATAAATAGGTTTTCTATGGTTACTGAAGCAAGCTGGTGTGGTTTGCTTTTACCCTGGAGAGCAATTCATCAAAGGCAAATTGGCAACCTTGATAACTTCATTAAGTTTGAATATTTACGGTGACTCCAGGAAATCTGGGGTTTGATTTCCAGAGTACTACTACCAGAACAACACCAATATTACTTGCCATGGCAACAATATTGCCCAGAGAGGCATGAACCAGCAGACAGCAAACAGACAACAATATCTCACATGTACTGTAAGAAGACCTAAACACTTTAAAGAACACATGTCACAATGCTGAATAAGGACAAGGAAATTGCAACAGAGTAAAAGGACAAAGAGTTATTCATGTGATAATTTTTATGCACTATGCAGAGAAACCTGGAAAAAATGTACGCATTGTTTTCTTTTTTCACGAAAAGGTAGATGTTTGGATAAATACTTTCTGAAACTGTGGCATCCCATTAATGTGTCTTTTGACATATGCATGTAAAGGTATGAAGGCAGCACAACTTTACACAGTGCATGAAACAGTCTTTAAAATTCAAATTGCTCGAATTATTTCTGGAGAAATACGAGTTTCCTAAAGCGTAGGAAACTGACCGGTAAAATAGAGGTGACTTTCAGCAGCAGATGAGGTGGGGATTTAAACTCATCATTGTCCTATTTAAATAAAGCCTCACTTATTACAGCTGCAGTCTCTGTTCTCCTGGTAATTGTTTGACCAAGATTTCTCGTGTGGGAATAGCAATGCTTCATCCTTAGAGGTTTTCAAACTGACAACATCAGTGTGGGATGTGTAGCCTCAAATGTGTCTGACAGCAGATCAGAAGAGGAAAACCCACAGCATCGAAGACAGAGATGATGATGTGCAAGTGCACAGGAGAGAAGGGCTCAGGACAGCGTGTGTTCTCTGACAAAAAGGAAGATATGCCCCACCATCCAACCTTCTATCTAATGAAAGGTGATCTAAATCTGAAACGTGATTTTTTTTCTTTTACTGTTATTTTCAAGCCTCTACTAAATTAGCCCGAGCTTATACTTTATCTAAAAGTGCATTCACTCAGCTCTTTTAAAACAAAATTATTCTTGGGAAATTCTTGTGGATTCTGGAAATTTCATATGTATTAAGAAGATGCTGGAAATACATAGGCAACATCTGTGAAGACAGAAGTCACCTCTCAGCAGATGTGACATACCTAACTACACTGTCCTCTTCTTCTCAGTTGTCCAATGAGTTCAACTTCTGTCAGTTGGCCACTTTGACCTCTTCAGTTGGTGCCAGAGAAACTCCTTCAATGGCTCTGGAGTCCAATCATGGGTTTATTCTAGGCCCTCATCTATTTTTCATCCACATGCCCCCGCCCAGTGCAAATCCATTTGATGACAGAAAACAATTTTCATTCCCAGTTTGGGTACTCAGAGTCAGAGGAATTCCCACCTCTGCAAACCCAACTTTTAGAAATGGGTCAGAGATAAAAGGTACTGCAGATGCTGGAGAATCCGAGATAACAAGCATGGGGCTGGATGAGCACAGCAGGTCAAGCAGCATCATAGGAGCAGGAAAACTTGACGTTTCGGGCCTAAACTCACATACCACCTCACCAACCTCCGGATCCAACGCATCATCCTCCGACACTTCCGCCATCTGCAGTCAGACCCCACCACCAAAGACATCTTTCCCTCCCCACCCTTATCTGCCTTCTGGAGGGACCACTCCCTCCGCGACTCCCTTGTCCGCTCCACACTCCCCTCCAGCCCCACCACACCCGGCACTTTTCCTTGTAACCGCAGGAAGTGCTACACCTGCCCCCACACCTCCTCCCTCACCCCAATCCCAGGCCCCAAGAAGACTTTCCACATCAGGCAGAGGTTCACCTGCACATCTGCCAATGTGGTATACTGCATCTGCTGTAACCGTTGTGGCTTCCTCTACATCGGGGAAACCAAGCGGAGGCTTGGGGACCACTTTGCAGAACACCTGCGCTCAGTTCGCAACAAACAACTGCACCTCC
>JAHRHZ010000002.1:2590820-2602563 GCA_024137785.1 Ginglymostoma cirratum
CCAAGTGCGGCCGCACCAGAGTTTTGTACAGCTGCAACATGACCTCACGGCTTTGAAACTCAATCCCTCTACCAATAAAACCTAACACACCGTACGCCTTCCTAACAACCCTATCAACTTGGGTGGCAATTTTCAGGGATCTATGCACATGGACACCGAGATCTCTCTGCAGGCTATCATTTCACTATAAGCTGGTACCACTGAATCATATCAATTTGGAAACATCCCAGACTACTCCATTTGCATCCCTAGGAAAGTCCCTCCCACTGACAGGTCGGCAAGTCCTCAATATTGACCCCATGGAGTCTCATGACTTCACGTGAAACAAGTTCAAGAAAAACAACACTCCCCTCCCAACTGATTAATGAGTCCTTCACCATGTTGATCATTATGAGGGGAGCAGACTAAGGACAGATCTGAAAAATGGGCATCCATGAGATGCAGTGAGCCAGAAGCAGTAGTTGAATTGTATTCCATCACAGTCTCACAGCCCACCACAGCACGCATTCCAGGATAATTATCAAACCAGTAGATAGGCAGATAAGGAACAGCCTGGGAACTTTGGAGTTCAGGTTTGAAGTGAGTCATTGTATGACATAGGGCTACATGCAAATGAACCACAGAGAGTAAAAGGTAATAAATGGCAAACCAACCAGTCAACCAACAAATCAGAGCAAAGCTCTCTTGTCCGACCATATTTTGTTGAGAATTGTGGATAATCAGCGAAGTGAAAGCAAAGGTTGGCTCCCTGATTACATTCATTCTCAACCCTGTCAAAGTCAGTGCTTCAGTAAACAGGAGTGAATACAGGATCAAACACAGTGTCCTCTGGAGGTGCTGGAAGAACTTACTCCAAACATACAAATCCTCCTCACTGTCAAGCAGCCTGAGGTCAGATGTGAGTTACTGGTTAGAGGTTTGTAAAATTGTCATATTTTAAACTGCAGTTAAGAAAAACAACAACATGAGGGTTGCTATGAGATTATATAACGTTGTCCAGCAACAGGCCAGGCAAGTTGGCTGTATGAGGACATATATGGTTATATGACTGGACAGACTTTCTGTCTCTGAGATTACGGACACAGAGAGAGCGCAAAAGGCAGGTCTGAGAGAGACAGCAAGGACTGTAGCCAGTGTGGTCAGCAGAGAGGAGAGGGTGTCCTTGCTGTGGGCTGCCAGCAGAATCTGGGATGGAACATGGTCTCTGGTTGAAGGGACACATGCTGTGACAATCTAAAGACTCCAGATGATTTGTTTTGATGAGGTTGGAGAGCAGTCAGCGTTGTCAGTCACTTCAGAACTTCTCTGGAAAGTGAGAGAAGTGGCTTTTGATGGTCACTCAAATTCAGTAAAACACTGTGAAGTATTCCTCCTTAAAGCTGAGGTTGGCATTCGATAAGTTCTTTAAAAGCCACATGCTTCTGGAGAAAGTGAAACATAAGTCATACCTGTGGCATTGTATCAGTGATGAAAGGTACTGCAGATGCTGGAGAATCCGAGATAACAAGGTGTGGGGCTGGATGAACACAGCAGGCCAAGCAGCATCATCGGAGCAGGAAAGCTTGACGTTTTGGGCCTCGACCCTTCATCAGAAATGGGGGAGGGGAAGAGGGTTCTAAAATAAATAGGGAGAAAGGGGGAGGCGGATAGAAGATGGACAGAGGAGAGGATAGGTGGAGAGGAGGCAGACAAGTCGAAGAGGTGGGGATGGAGCCAGTAAAGGTGAGTGTAGGTGGGGGAGTAGGGAGGAGATAGGTCAGTCCAGGGAGGACGGACAGGTCAAGGGGGCAGGATGATGTTAGTAGATAGGAGATGGGAGTGGGGCTTGAGGTGGGAGGAGGGGATAGGTGAGAGGAAGGACAGGTTAGGGAGGCGGAGATGAGCTGGGCTGGTTTTGGGATGCGGTTGGGGGAGGGGAGATTTTGAAGCTTGTGAAATCCACATTGACACCATTGGGCTGCAGGGTTCCCAGGCTGAATATGATTTGCTGTTCCTGCAGCCTTCAGGTGGCATCGCTGTGGCATTGCAGGAGGCCCAGGATGGACATGTCGTCTGAGGAATGGGAAGGGGAGTTGAAATGGTTCGCGACTGGGAGGTGCAGTTGCTTGTTGCGAACTGAGCGCAGGTGTTCTGCAAAGCGGTCCCCAAGCCTCCGCTTGGTTTCCCCGATGTAGAGGAAGCCACAACGGTTACAGCGGATGCAGTATACCACATTGGCAGAATTGCAGGTGAACATCTGCCTGATGTGGAAAGTCTTCTTGGGGCCTGGGATTGGGGTGAGGGAGGAGGTGTGAGGGCAGGTGGAGCACTTCCTGCGGTTACAAGGAAAAGTGACGGGTGTGGTGGGGCTGGAGGGGAGTGTGGAGCGGACAAGGGAGTCGCGGAGGGAGTGGTCCCTCCGGAAGGCAGATAAGGGTGGGGAGGGAAAAATGTCTTTGGTGGTGGGGTCTGATTGCAGATGGCGGAAGTGTCGGAGGATGATGCGTTGGATCTGGAGGTTGGTGGGGTGGTACGTGAGGACGAGGGGGATTCTTTTTTGGTTATTATTGCGGGGATGTGGTGTGAGGGATGAGTTACGGGAAATGCGGGAGACACGGTCGAGGGCATTCTCGACCACTGTGGGGGGGAAGTTGTGGTCCTTGAAGAATGAGGACATCTGCGATGTACGGGAGTGGAATATCTTATCCTGGGAGCAGATGCGGCAGAGGCGAAGGAATTTGGAATAGGGGATGGCATTTTTGCGGGAAGGTGGGTGGGAGGAGGTGTATTCCGGGTAGCTGTGGGAGTCAGTGGGTTTGAAATGGACATCGGTTTCTAGGTGGTTACCCGAGATGGAGACAGAGAGGTCCAGGAAGGAGAGAGAAGTGTTGGAGATGGTCCAGGTGAATTTCAGGTTGAGGTGGAAGGCATTGGTGAAGTGGATGAACTGTTCGAGCTCCTCGTGGGAGCACGAGGTGGCGCCGATACAGTCATCAATGTAACAGAGGAAGAGGTGGGGTTTAGGGCCGGTGTAGGTACGGAAGCCGGATTGTTCCACGTAACCTACAAGGAGACAGGCTAGCTTGGGCCCACGCGGGTACCCATGGCCACCCCTTTTGTCTGTAGGAAGTGGAAGGAATTGAAAGAGAAGTTGTTGAGGGTGAGGACGAGTTCGGCTAAGCGAATGAGGGTGTCGGTGGAGGGGGATTGGTCAGTTCTGCGGGACAGGAAGAAGCGGAGGGCCTTTATGCCATCTGCATGGGGAATACAGGTATAGGGACTGGACGACCACAGTAAAAATGAGGTGTTGGGGACCGGGGAATTGGAAGTTCTAGAGGAGGTGGAGGGCGTGGGTGTGGTGTCACGGACGTAGGTAGGGAGTTCCTGGACCAAGGGGCTGAAAATGGACTCTAGGTAGGTGGAGATGAGTTCGGTGGGGCAGGAGGAGGCGGAGACAATGGGTCGACCAGGGCATTCAGGTTTGTGGATTTTGGGAAGGAGATAGAAGCGGGCGGTGCGGGGTTGGGGAACGATGAGGTTGGAGGCGGTGGGTGGGAGGTCACCTGAGGTGATGAGGTCATGGACGGTTTGGGAGATGATGGTTTGGTGCTCGGGGGTTGGGTCATGATCCAGGGGGCGGTAGGAGGAGGTGTCAGAGAGTTGTCGCCTGGCCTCAGCAATGTAGAGGTCAGTGCGCCATACTACGATTGCCCCTCCCTTGTCCGCAGGTTTTATGGTGAGGTTGGGATTGGAGCGGACGGCTGCACGTTCTGCGTTGGAGAGGTTGGAGTGTTTGAGAGGGGTAGAGAGGTTGAGGCGATTGATGTCTCGACGGCAGTTGGAGATGAAGACGTCGAGGGAGGGTAGGAGGCCTTGGGGTGGTGTCCAGGAGGAGGGCTTGAGTTGCAATCCCTCTTCCGTACCTACACCGGCCCTAAACCCCACCTCTTCCTCTGTTACATTGATGACTGTATCGGCGCCACCTCGTGCTCCCACGAGGAGCTCGAACAGTTCATCCACTTCACCAACGCCTTCCACCTCAACCTGAAATTCACCTGGACCATCTTCAACACTTCTCTCTCCTTCCTGGACCTCTCTGTCTCCATCTCGGGTAACCACCTAGAAACCGATGTCCATTTCAAACCCACTGACTCCCACAGCTACCTGGAATATACCTCCTCCCACCCACCTTCCTGCAAAAATGCCATCCCCTATTCCCAATTCCTTCGCCTCCGCCGCATCTGCTCCCAGGATGAGACATTCCACTCCCGTACATCGCAGATGTCCTCATTCTTCAAGGACCACAACTTCCCCCCCACAGTGGTCGAGAATGCCCTCGACCGTGTCTCCCGCATTTCCCGTAACTCATCCCTCACACCACATCCCCGCAATAATAACCAAAAAAGAATCCCCCTCGTCCTCACGTACCACCCCACCAACCTCCAGATCCAACGCATCATCCTCCGACACTTCCGCCATCTGCAATCAGACCCCACCACCAAAGACATTTTTCCCTCCCCACCCTTATCTGCCTTCCAGAGGGACCACTCCCTCCGCGACTCCCTTGTCCGCTCCAAACTCCCCTCCAGCCCCACCACACCCGGCACTTTTCCCTGCAACCGCAGGAAGTGCTGCACCTGCCCTCACACCTCCTCCCTCACCCCAATCCCAGGCCCCAAGAAGACTTTCCACATCAGGCAGATGTTCACCTGCACATCTGCCAATGTGGTATACTGCATCCGCTGTACCCGTTGTGGCTTCCTCTACATCGGGGAAACCAAGCGGAGGCTTGGGGACTGCTTTGCAGAACACCTGCACTCAGTTCGCAACAAACAACTGCACCTCCCAGTCGTGAACCATTTCAACTCCCCCTCCCATTCCTCAGATGACATGTCCATCCTGGCCCTCCTGCAATGCCACAGTGATGCCACCCGAAGGCTGCAGGAACAGCAAATCATATTCAGCCTGGGAACCCACAGCCCAATGGTATCAATGTGGACTTCACAAGCTTTAAAATCTCCCCTCCCCCAACCGCATCCCAAAACCAGCCCAGCTCATCTCCGCCTCCCTAACCTGTCCTTCCTCTCACCTATCCCCTCCCCCCACCTCAAGCCCCACCCCCATCTCCTATCTACTAACCTCATCCCGCCCCCTTGACCTGTCCGTCCTCCCTGGACTGACCTATCTCCTCCCTACCCCGCTACCTACACTCACCTTTACTGGCTCCATCCCCGCCTCTTCGACTTGTCTGCCTCCTCTCCACCTGTCCTCTCCTCTATCCATCTTCTATCCGCCCCCGACTTTCTCCCTATTTATTTCAGAACCCTCTTCCCCTCCCCCATTTCTGATGAAGGGTCTCGGCCCGAAACATCAAGCTTTCCTGCTCCGATGATGCTGCTTGGCCTGCTGTGTTCATCCAGCTCTACACCTTGTTATCCCTGTGGCATTGTGTTCAGTTGTGTTGAAATTTGAAGAGAGAGAGAGATCTCTTCTGCAATTCAGTCTGTCAGTTGCGGACTTGGTGTAGTTTAGTCTATGTTACTTTTCATTGGTTTGTTTGAATAAAAGTTTTAAAACGTGAAATGCAAACTTGTCATGCAATCCCTTTAAGCTGGTCATCAGCAATTCAAAGTTCTTTTTAAAGGCAGATAGTCATATGACTGTGATCATATCAGTACATCAAACAGTGACACAGATGATCTGAATTATCACATTAAGTCTGTGGGAGCTTTCTGTGCACACACCGACTTCCATTTTCTGACATTATAACAGTGACCACATTTCAAAAAATACTTTGCTGGCTGCAAAGCACTTAGGACAGCTGGTGATTGAGACAGGCTTCACATGAAATGCAAGTTTTTTTTGTCTCTTCTGAGAACATTACAGACACAGGTGGTGGTAGGACTTGAAGAAATTCGAAAAGTCCAGGAAATATCCAGATTCCAACACAAAGACAGAACTGACCATTCACAGAGCACAGGAATAACAACTATCTCCCAAACACACACAACTCAACAACAGAAAATCAGTAAGAATCCTCTGACACTCTGCACCTCCCAGATAACTACACCTCACCTTCTCATGTTCAGGAATGAGCCATCAACAAAACTCAGCCTGGAAATCAGAAGGGAAATGCTTCCAATAAACACACTCAATATCCAACACACAGCTCCAGTCAAACAGTTCAGCACAAAGCACTGAGTAAACAGCTCTCTCAGCTGGATCTTCTCACACAGAATAAGGGACATTTCCACCCCTGATTACCCACAGGTTAGTCAGACTGCCTGAAGATTGGTGTGGATATTATGGGATACAATTTGTATAAAAGCTGTTCCCTCACTCACCATCTCCTCACTTGGTTTTCAGTCCCTTTAGGAAGTGAACCACCTCTGGAAGAGGAAGAGGAGGGAATGGGCAGTGTGGGTAGGCTCTCTGATTGACGACTCTCGCAGTCAATCCAAATATTTCTGCAGCAACACGAGTTTCCTGAAGCTTGGGAAACTGGTGAAATAGAGGTGATTTTGAGTGGCAGATCAGGTGGAGATTTAAACTTGTCATTGTCCCTATCTGAATAAAACCTCACTTATTGCAGCTGCTGTCTCAGTTCCCCTGGTAAATGGAGTGTGGGAACAGCATTCTTCATCCTCAGAGGCTTTCAAACTGACAATATCAGCGTGGGATGTGTAGCCTCGGATGTGTTTGACAGTAAATCAGAACAGGAAGACACACAGATCGCAGGAGGGAATAGGTTCAGGCAATATCTGTGTGTTAGGCCACACCTGTACTTGGAAAATGATTGCACCAGAGACTGAATCTGTGACTTGGGGAGTGAACACTCACTCTCACCAGACCTCTCTGTTGACTCTCATCCCTTGACTGATGCCACACACCCTGTTTGACCCCTCACTGTCCCCCCACTCCCATATCCTCAACTCATTCTAATTGCATTTTCAGAATTTGGGAGGTGACAACACATTCAAGGTCGTGGCTGAGGAAAGGGAGCTTGGACATAGAATTCCCACATAGAATCTCTATAATGTGGAAAGAGGACATTTGGTCTGTCCAGTCCACACTGATCCTCTGAAGAACATCACACCAAGACCCCTATTCTATCCCCTTAATCCCAGTCATGGCTAATCCACCCAATCTGTACATTTCTGGACACTCTGGACAATTTAGCATGGCCAATCCACCTGCACATCTTTGGACTGTGGGAGAAAACCAGAATACCCGACAGAAACCCACACAGACACGGAGAGAACGTGTAAATGCCACACAGTTGCCCAAGCCTGGAATCAAACCAGGGTCTCTGGCACTATGAGACAGCAGTGTTAACCACTGAGCCACAGTTTGCAGGAATCATGTCTTTTTGAGGTGAGGTAGTTGGGAGGGAGCGAGTGGCAGGGGCAGCTGATGGGATTGTTTCAATCTTATTTCCCTAAGCAGTGAGAGCAATGACCTGGAAACAGGGGTTTAAAGTAATTGTTGGAAGGATTAGAAGGGAGTTAAGGAATAATCTTTTCAGCAGTGTATGGGGAAGTTCTGGAATTCACTGTTTGAAAAGGTGTGAGAAGCAGAAACCCTCATCACATTTTAAAAAAAAACACTGACTTGGAAGAGTACCTTATCCACATTTAAAATGAAGACGGAATAACTTTTCCACATCAGCACTGTCCCAGCAAACACTCAGAAAGCAGGTACAAAAGGGTTTAGATACAGAGTTAAGCTCCATCTAAACTGTCCTTGGAGAATCAGATGAAACTGGGTTAAACACATCCGAATCAGAATCAAGACTCTCCTCCCTCAGCCTCTCACATTCTCCTGTATCACTGACCTTAATGTCATGGAATGGTGGATTTGGGAGCAGGACCAGGGTAAATAGGGAGTTTTCCAGGCACAGCGCATTTGGTGGTAGGAGGGTACACTGTAGCTCAGACTCATTGAGGAGTACCAGGGATGTTCAGATGGGAGATGAGTCTTCTGTAGAGTGACTGTGCTTGAGCCAGTGGGTTTTAGGATGTTTTGGGTCTTTATTGATATGGGGGTCCCCTACCAATACTTAGTCTGTAGGTTATTTATCACTCCTGGGAGTCAACCGACTTTTCTCCATCAGCAGGAAATTTACCACCTTTGACAGCTTCAGGAACCTAAACACAAAGACAACACTAACACCTGCAGCTCTAACCAGTTACCACTTTAAATCAAATCAAACTTTTAGGCTGCCAGTTTACAATGGGAAACATACCTGGTACGCAGCCTTGAGACTGAGCCCCTTAGAGACTGGATTAATACACAGAAATAGTGTCCTTCATTATCAAGTCGTGACTTAGTTAGCATTCTCATCTCTGAGTCACTCCAGAGATCTGAGCATTGAGGCTGACATGTCACTGTCTGTTGGAGCAAACAATTTATGACATTGAGACATTTGCAATCAGAACTTTATTAGCTTTAGAGGTCTTTTTGATGGCCTGAGATTTAAAACATGATATAAAAACATGAATCATTCTTTCTTTCTTCAGGAAATGCTCTGATTCCTGTGATGTAGAAAATACAAACTCATTGGTAGGGAAACTATCTCAGCCCACAATAACATTGACCTATATACTGTGTACAGGACCTTCTTACTGTAGAATATTGGGTGTTTTGGTGAATGGTGTTTTAGTGAACCAGACTGACAGATCAGATAGATTGGGTTAAGACAATACTGAAATTATCATGAGTTATAAATTGATACACAAGATTCATTAACCAGATCAGCAATACAATATTCAGCTCACACCAAACTAACCAAAATAACAAAACATTAGAAAATGATTTGAGCCCTTTCCCATAACATGAAATGAATCTTGAAAGAGTGTAAAGTGAACATTTATCATGGTTATGACATCGAGGTATGATGGGCCAAGGGAACTGAGGTCTGTAGAGACTTGTCGCCATTCCCTCACCATTCTTCTAGTAGTCCTTCTAGACAGGAAAGTACAAACATTCACCATCACCTGAAGAGGATATGTCTATATTTTACATCACCAACTTAAGCAAGGTTCAATTTTACCCTGTACCCATTCCTGCAAGTTTGTTCACTTTACAAGCACAGGGGCCACAGCATTAAAGTTGCAACTAAGCTGTTCAGGGGTGGGTTTACAAAGTGTCAAGAGGGAGGAAGTCCAGGATCCCTGAGTGCATCCCAATCTCCAACCAGAACTAAGCTCTGAATCCTGATGTAAGTGATGGGTAATCTGGGGAGTGCATGGCACCACAACAGGCTCAGCCGTACGTGGAGGTACATAGAAGTCTGGAAGACTTTGACAGTTCAGGGCACAGGCATAATTTTGCAGCTGCAGAATCCAGGATGATATGTCACTTCCCTGATGTCAGGTCAATGATGTCGCTGAACAGTTGCATATGTCAGTGGGAGAACATTTTGGGGCAATGATCATTTTATTATTATTGGGCATTTTATTTAACTCACTCATGGGATGTGAGCATCTCTGGCTAAGCAAGCATTTATTACTGATCGCTAATTGCCCTTGAGAAAGTGGTGGTGAGCTGTGTTCCTGAACCACTGCAGTGCGTGTGCTGTAGGTAGACCACAGTGCTGCTTGGGAGGGAATTCCAGGATTTTGACCAAGGGCCAGTGAAGGAACAGCAACATATTTCCAAGTCAGGATGGTGAATGGCTTGGAGGGGAACTTGCAGGTGGTAATGTTCCCATGTACCTGCTACCCTTGTCCTTCCAGATGGAAGTGGTTGTGTGTTTGGAATGTATGTATAAGGATCTTTACAGAATTTCTGTAGTGAGTCTTGTCGATAGTACACAGTTCTGCTACAGCATTGGTGGTGGAGGGAGTGGATGTTTACAAACATGGTGCCAATCAAGCAGACTGCTTTGTCCTGGATGGTGTCAAGCTTCTTGAGTGTTGTTGGAGCTGTGCCCAAACAAGGAGTGGGGAATATTCCATTACACTCCTGACTTGTGTGTTGTATATGGTGGATCAGGCTTTAGCAAATCAGGAGATTACTCATTGCAGGATTCCTAGCCTCTGACCTGCTCTTGTAATGATTGTATTTAAGTGGTTAGTTCGGGTTATGGTCAATGGTAACTCCAGAATTTTGATAGAACATAGAACATAGAACATTACAGCGCAGTACAGGCCCTTCGGCCCTCGATGTTGCGCCGACCTGTGAAACTAATCTGAAGCCCCATCTAGCCTACACTATTTCATTATCATCCACATGTTTATCCAACAACCATTTAAATGCCGTTAAAGTTGGCGAGTCTACTACTGCTGCAAGCAAGGCATTCCATGCCCTTACTACTCTCTGAGTAAAGAACCTACCTCTGATATCTGTCTTATATCTATCACCCCTCAATTTAAAGCTATGTCCCCTCGTGCTAGCCATCACCATCCGAGGAAAAAGGCTCTCACAGTCCACCCTATCTCATCCTCTGATCATCTTGTATGTCTCTATTAAGTCACCTCTTAACCTTCTCCTCTCTAACAAAAACAGCTTCAAGTCCCTCAGCTTTTCTTCATAAGACCTTCCCTCCATACCAGGCAACATCCTGGTAAATCTCCTCTGCACCCTTTCCAATGCTTCCACATCCTTCCTATAATGCGGCCACCAGAACTGTAAGCAATACTCCAAGTGCGGCCGCACCAGAGTTTTGTACAGCTGCAACATGACCTCACAGCTCCGAAACTCAATCCCTCTACCAATAAAACCTAGCACACCGTACGCCTTCTTAGCAACCCTATCAACCTGGGTGGCAACTTTCAGGGATCTATGCACATGGACACCAAGATCTCTCTGCTCGTCCAAACTACCAAGAATCTTACCATTAGCCCAGTACTCTGTGAGGGTTTCAGTGATGGTAACATCATTGAATCACAAGGGGAAGTGGTTAGATTGTCTCTTATTGGAGATGGTCATTGTCTGGCATTTGTGTGAAGTTAATGTTACTTGCCACATTTTAACCCAAGGTTGGATATTGTCCAAGTTTTGCTGCATTTGTGCATGGACTGCTTCAGTATCTGAGGAGGTGTTGCAAATGGTGCTGAACATTGTGCAGCCATCAGTAAACATTTCATTTCTGACCTTTTGATGTAGAGAAGGTCACTGTTGAAGCAACTGAAGATGGTTGGACCTAGGACATTATATTCCTACTGATGTGCCCTGCAGCTGGAGTGACTAATCTTCAACAAACTTGACCATCTTTCTCTGTACCAGGAATGACTCCAATCAGCAGAGAATTTTTCCCTATGCTGGGCCATGAGGTTGCAGATTGTGTTGGAGTACAAGTTTGCTGCTGCTAATGGCCCATAGTACTTCATGGATGACCGGACTTGAACTGTCAGATCTGTTTGAAGTCTGTCCAACTTAGCACAATGATAGTACCACACAACACAATGGAGGGTATCAGAGATAATAGGAACTGCAGATGCTGGAGAATCCGAGATAACAAGGTGTAGAGCTGGATGAGTCAAGCAGCATCATAGGAGCAGGAAGGCTGATGTTTTGGCCCTAGACCCTTCATCAGAAATGGGGGAGGGGAAGGGGGCTCTGAAATAAATAGGGAGAGAGGGGGAGGCGCATAGAAGATGGATAGAGAAGATAGGTGGCGAAGAGACAGACAAGTCAAAGAGGCGGGGATGGAGCCAGTAAAGGTGAGTGTAGGTGGGGAGGTAGGGAGGAGATAGGTCAGTCCAGGGAGGACAGACAGGTCAAGGGGGCGGGATGAGGTTAGTAGGTAGGAGATGGGGGT
>JAHRHZ010000002.1:2602963-2622621 GCA_024137785.1 Ginglymostoma cirratum
ACCCCCATCTCCTACCTACTAACCTCATCCCGCCCCCTTGACCTGTCCGTCCTCCCTGGACTGACCTATCTCCTCCCTACCTCCCCACCTACACTCACCTTTACTGGTTCCATCCCCGCCTCTTTGATTTGTCTGTCTCCTCTCCACCTATCTTCTCCTCTATCCATCTTCTATCCGCCTCCCCCTCTCTCCCTATTTATTTCAGAGCCCCCTTCTCCTCCCCCATTTCTGAAGAAGGGTCTAGGCCCAAAACATCAGCCTTCCTGCTCCTGTGATGCTGCTTGGCCTGCTGTTTTCATCCAGCTGTACACCTTGTTATCTCCTACAATGGAGGGTATTCTCTATTTGAAGGTAGGGCTTAATTTCCAAAAGAACAATGTGGTACTCACTCTTCCCAACACTGTCATGGACCGATGCATCTGCGGCAGGCAGATTGGTGAGGATGAGGTCAAATATGTTTTTGTCTCTTATTGGTTCCCCCACCACCTGCTGCAGACCCAGTCCAGTAGCAATTTCCTTTAGTTCTCAAGTAGCTCAATCAGTAGTGGCTCTGCTGAGCTAGTCTCGGTGGTTTACATTTAAATCCCCCGCCCAGAGTACATTCTGTGCCCTTCCCAGCTCAGTGCTTCCTCCAAATGTTGCTGAGTGAGCATAGTCTGTGGTGATCACAGAGGTTTTCTTTGCTGTTACCCCTGCTGGATCTGTCCTGCCAGTGGGACAGAACATACTCAGGGATAGTTTTGATGGTCTTTGGGCCATTATCTGTAAGGTATGAATCTGTTAAGTCTGACTATGTCAGGTTGGTGCTTGACTAGTTTGTGAGAGAGCTCTCCCAATTTTTGCACCAACTCCCAATGTTAATAAGGAGAACCTTGCAGAGTCAAAAGGACTGTTTATGCCATTATCATTTTCCGACGCCTGAATTGATGCCAGATGGTCCATTTCATTTCTTATTTAGACTGTCTAGATTATTACAATTGAGTGGCTTGCTGTGCCATTTCAGAGGGCTGTTAAGAGTCAACCACATATGGGCCAGGAATCAGATGTAGGCCTGACCAGGACAGGATTGCAGTTTCTTTCCCTAAAGGGGATTTGTGAACCAGCTGGTTTTTCTGACAGTTAATAATGGTGATCATTAGATTCCTAATTCCATGTTTTTATGAATTCAATTTCCACTGTCTGCCATGGCAAGAATCAATCCAGGATTCCCAGAACATTAGCTGGATCTCTGGATTCATAGTCTTGTGATAATACCTTTAGGCCATACCCCATCCTCCTTCATTGTATTGAAAAGGACAAGGAACAATTTGGTGTAAGAATATTTAACTTATTGAAAACCACCAAAGGATAAGTCCCAGAAAATCGGTGAAAATCCAAGGTTGTCAGGCAAAACAGTCACTGTACAACTGGATGCCTTTAAAGAGATCATTCAGGTACAGTAAAGGTACTGAGGGTGGAAACTGCAGAGGCATTAGCTATAATTTTCAGAGATAACACAGTGTGGAGCTGGAGGAACACAGCAGGCCAGGCAGCATCAGAGGAGCAGGAAGGCTGATGTTTCGGATCAGGACCCTGCTTCAGAAAAACCAGCAGGCCAGAGGAACAGGAAAGCTGACGTTTCGGTTTTTCTGAAGAAGGGTCCTGACCCGAAACGTCAGCCTTCCTGCTCCTCTGATGCTGCCTGGCCTGCTGTGTTCCTCCAGCTCCACACTGTGTTATCGCTGACTCCAGCATCGGCAGTTCTTACTATCTCTGAGCCATAATTTTCAATCTTCTAAATTCAGGAGTGACGCCAGACGGCTGGAGAATTGGAGTCATTTCTCCTCATTGATGCTGCCAGACTTACTGGGTTTCTTCAGTTTTGTTTGTTCCCAATAAGCCTAGCAATACAGGCCAGTTGATTTAACAGTGAAGGAAGGGAAGTTTCTAGAAACAATAGTTCAGGATAAAATTAAGTCACTTGGTCATCTGCGACTTAATTAAGGACAAGCAACAAAGATTTGGAAAGAGCAATGCGTGTTTAACTTATTTTCTTAAGTTTCTTGATAAGGTAACAAAGAGGTTTGATGAGGGGAACTCTGTTGACATTATATACACAGATTTCCAAAAGGCTTTTGACATTGTGCCATACAATAGATTTGATGAATACTTAGAACTCATGGAATCAAAGGGAAAATAGTTCCATAGATAAAAAATTGGACTGAGTGATGAGGAACAACAAGGAATGGATAGTGGATGTTTCTCAAGCTGGAGGAAGGTTTATAGTGAGTTTCTCCAGGGATCGTTGTTAGGACACAGCTCTTCCTGCGATATAATTAATGACCTTGATGTATGGCACAGTAATAACATTTACACTAAATTCGAAGGTGTCTGACCTATGAGGAGAGCGGTGTGGAATTTCAAAAGGAGATAGATTTGTGAAATGGGTGAACAGGTAGCAGATGAAATTTAATGTAGAGAAATGTGAAGTGATTATGTTGTTGAAAAACCTCAGAGAGACAATATAAAATAAAGGTACAATTTTAAAAGGGTGCAGAAAAACAGGGATCTTGGTGTATCTCTGCAAAATCCCTGAAGGTCGCAGGACATATTGAGAGTGAGGTTAATAAAACGCGAAGTATCCTGGACTCTATCGGTAAGGTCACAGATTACAAAAGCAGGATAATTATAACTAAAAACCAGATAAAACTCTAGCTTATTCTCAGCTCTGCACCTGCTCTGGCAGGTACCAAGACAGAGCAGAAGGGGGAGACTGTTGCCATTGGAGGCTGGATAAATTAGGACTATCAGGGGGAGGTGATGGCCTAGTTGTATTATCACTGGACTGTTAATCTGGAAACCCCAGATAACATTCTGGAACCAGGTTCAAAACCCCCCATGGCAGATGGTGGAATCTGAATTCAATAAATATCTGGAATTAAGAATCTAATGACGACTGTGAATCCATTGCTGATTGTAGGGGAAAAACCCATCTGGTTCACTAATGCCCTTTAGGGAAGGAAACTGCCATCCTTACTTGGTCTGGCCGACATGTGACTCCAGACCCACAGCAATGTGGTTAATTCTTAACTGTCCTCTGGGCAATTAGGGATGGGCAACAAATGCTGCTTAGCCAGTATGCCCTCATCCCATGAATGAATAAAGGGGAGAAAAAAAAATTTCTCACTTGAGCATTGGAGGTTGAGGGGTGACCTTGCAGAAGTTTATAAAATCATGAGGGTATAAATAAGGTGAATGGCATTTTCCCCAAGGATGGGAGCTTTCAAGACAAGGTGGCATATTTTTAAGTGGGAGGACAAAGATTTGAAAAAGACATGGGGGCAATTTTTTTTTAAACAGAGAGTGGTTCATGTGTAGAATGAATTTCCACAGGAAGTGGTGGATGCAGGTATAGTTACAATATTTAAAAAGGCATTTAGATAAGTACATGAATAAGAAATGTTTGGAGGGATATGGGCCAAGCGCAAACATGAGGGACTAGTTTAGTTTGGGACCATGGGCGGCATGGACTGGTTGGACCAAAGGGTCTGGTTCCATGCTGTATGACTCTATCCAGCCTCTCCTTATAACTCAAACCCTCCAGTTCCGGCAACATCCTGGTGAACCTCTTCTGAATCCTCTTCAGCTTAATAATATCCTTCCTATAACAGGACAACCAGAACTGGATACAGTATCCCAAAAGGGGCCTCACCAATATCTTGCACAACCTCGACATAACATCCCAACTCCTGTACTCAATGATCTGAGCAATGAATCATTCCTTGCCTCTCCAGATGCATATAAATCCTATCTTTCTGAATCACTTCCAACAACTTACCCACCACCAAAGTCAGACAGAGAAAGAAGTGAAAAGTTTACATAAAAGTTTGAAAATGGTGTGAAGTCTATTTTTCAGTGTTTAAAAAAAATCATTCCAATAAAAGCTTGTTCTCAAAACATGTAGATAAGCTGCATTGTGGAAGCCATCTGATTTAAACTCAGAATGAGAAATATTTTGTTCATAGGTTTGCATTGTTTATTAAATGTGATCTGAAAAACTATTTATAAGATTTTCTTTAAGACAATTAAAATTAAAATGTCAGTGTGAACTTATCGAAAGATTTCAATATTTTCTTCAACCAAAATATTTAAAATTACAACATCTTCTTCCAGTGCCATTAGTAGATATTGTTTTTGCATTTTTAACCAGGTTTCAAGAATATAGTGAGACCCCCAAAAGACTTGCTGAGACTTAATGTAAAAGAACAGGAGAACCCTAAGCTGACTGAGACCACTCATGTCTCCGATATAAAAACACTCTTTAAAACTATCAATCCAGTATTTCATTAGTGAAATTATGAAATCTGAAATTGGGACTGATAAAATATATTGCTACAAGTTGCTAGTTCAAGATCACAATAGGCAATTTAATTGATGTTTAAGGGGACAAATACATTTATATTTTAACATTTTGATTTAAAATAAGAGCCAGTGGGAACAGCTGAGGTGATTTTAATTTGTATTTTAAAAAATGGAAAAGATTGATTGGGAAGAAATTAATTGACCACCAACAAAACTTGTCTACCCAACAACACTGATAAGGCTATGCACAAAAGAAACTCTCAAGTCTGTTGTGGCCATATTTGAATTTGTGATTTTTTTTATATTAAAAGAAACATCCAGCATAAACTAGCAAGTTATCTTAGAGAAAATTGTATGTATTTTTGTAAGAAAGAACAAACAAGTAGAATTTGGTAATGCTTGAAATTACACAGTAATGTTTGATTGCCGTTTTAAAGATACCAGAGAAGAAAACTTTTCTTTTAAGTGGGACAGTTGGTTTCTCCAGAGTTCTTGAATCACATAGAACGTTAAAAGAAGAATGATTGGGAAAAAGTGACACATCATCAAGTAGGAATTGGAATAAATCACCTTAGGTGCAGTTAAATGGAATATATCAACTGAAAGGAAACTGTAGATGAAATTAATTACTTGATCGCTTCCTTTGTCTTCCCCATTGTAATTTGCTTCTCATTTTTCCTCCAATCCTCAAATTACTGACCTGAAGGGCAGACTGTGGATGTTGAAATAAGCACTAAAGGCCATTAAAGTGGCCATTCAGCACGTGGAGAGCCAGACAATGAATGCAGCGAGTCAATTGTAACTGCCGTAGCTGAAACACATCCCGCCACTGTTATGATCCCAGCTAATGTTCGCATTGGACATGTTAGATCCCAGACTGAAACCTGTCTTCAGAGATCATATTTTCATTTCTTTTAGTTTTAACAAAGTGGTCACTTGCTAAAACATAAGCTGCAGATTTGGCTTTAACAATAAAACAGAAGTTAATTAACAAAAGAAATTAAACTAAAAGAGAATAAACTAAATTATCCAACTACAATTTACATGCAAAGATTTTCAAACACACAGCAAAAGCATAATCCCATAAATCACAAAATATTCCTTTATAAACTTGAAAGAAAAAAAAGCAATAGCTTTTGTATAGCACTCAAAACACACCCCTGGTACAGTAGCCAAAAGCCCCACTTGTACAGGACTCATAACAGTCCTTGTTTCTAACACCTCAATGGTTTTAAGTCACTTTTGATTTAGTATAAAAACCACAATGGCAAATAGCTTCTTCCTAGAGCCATGATGGATATGTTCCATATTAGCCTGTTTAGAGATGCTATCACACACCTCTGCAGCAAGTGGGATTTGAACCTGGCTCAGACATGTGGACACTACCACAAGGGCCCTTCTGGAGCTTTATATATACCTAAGCTTGAATGTACTCACTTTAAGCAACCTGTTCAGGGCTTATCCCAACACCGCAAGTCTCGGACAAACACAAGCTCTTCACTCTAAGGTAATCACTATGTCCTTCCCTTCTAAGGAGCACTGGGCTATATAACAATGTTCATCCAAGGGCATCACAGCACTGCTCAAAATTCAAAGTAAAAATCTCTCTTTCCACGCTACAGATGTTTCCTTTAAGCACAAGAAGAAAATAAGTTCCAGAAATGTATGACAAACCTGAAGGTCCTACTACTTATCTTACTGGGTGGCAAAACAATTTAAAATCAGTACAAGCCCCTTAGTGCTGCATATAAGTCCATTAATTCCAAAGCTAGACCACAAAAAATGTTTTAACAGAAACTACCATGGTGACAGAAATACTTCCAAGTTAATTATTAACAGAAAATCCACACTACCACCTCAAAAAGCAACAATCCAAATTCACAATAGATGACATTAAAAGTACATATAAATTACATAGTTTGTATCGCACCCTCCTGTGACTTCCAAGTTGGGCTCACTGATGAGGAACAGGATTCCCAGCTAATTCTCCTCCTTCATAAACCAGAGACACTGAGGCTAACTGAAGTACTTTCATTACTACCCGAGGAATAGATCCTCCCCTGGGTGCTTGTGCTGACAGATCAGAAGCTGAAGCTTTTCTAACCACTGAGTATCTGATTGTCTTCTTGGTCAGAGTGAGTGCCAGTGCGTGACTTTTACCTGGTGCTGCACTGAAAGAATGCTGAGTTTATACAAGGACTCTGTATATACGAATGTCTTCTTTTAATGGTGTTTGGTGATGAGGATTAAAAATTAAATTGGCCTTCTTGAAATGATTAGACTGAATGTGTGAGAGGTTTGAGACAGGGTGCTTTGGAATGACCGCTCTCCTATGCGAAAGTAGAGGGTTAAAAAAAAAGAATTAACTCTCAGTGCAAAAGAAGCAGCTGAGTCCTTGTGGAGATGGTGGTGTTTAGTGAGAGAGAAGCAGGTGAAATAATCCTGACAGACATCACACTGGACGGGTTTGTTTCTTGTGGGGGTTCACTGATGTTCCAGGTTATGCAACAATAATGTAAAAGCTTTATTACAGAACTCAGAATATTTCTCTCCTGTGTGAGTGCACTGATGAACGAGATGCTTGCACCTGTTTTTTCTTAATAAATTCATTCATGGAATGAGCGCATCACTGGCTGGGCCAGCATTTTTTACCAATTCCTAATTGCCCACTATGTGGTTTGTGTGGACCATTTCAGAGGTTAGTTAAGAGTCAATCACATTGCTGTGGAAAGGGCAACAGATTTTCTTCCCTAAAGGGGAAATACTCAGCATGATGTTTCCTTCCCTAAAGGTGAACGAGAAGTTGTTTTAACAACAATCAACAGCGGTCAGTTTTTAATTCAGTTTTTTTTAATTGAATTCAAAATTCACCATCTGCATTAGTGGGCCATGAAGCCGGAGCATCAGCCTGGGGCTCTGGATTGCTAGTCCAGTGAAATTAGCAATATGCCACCCTCTCCCCTCCTGTGTAAATATGCAGGGAGATTATGACTACCTGAAGGATTTGTGAGGCACGTCATAGGTGAATAGTTACTTCTATGTGAATGTGTTGTTGTAGACAGAGAATTGATGATTCCAAGACTGATGTATCTCACAAGTCACTCATGACTGGGTTTTTATGGGTTCAACAAATCCACACCCCTCGTTAAACACTTTGAAGGGTTTCTCCTGTGTGGATTGTCTGATGTCTCAGGAGACTCGACGACTGTGTGAATGCTCGGTCGCACACCTCACAATTGAAGGGTTTCTCCCCTGTGTGGACTGTCTGATGTCGCAGGAGGCTTGATGAATATGTGAAGGCTCGATCACACATTTCACACTTGAAGGGTTTCTCCCCTGTGTGGATTATCTGATGTTGCATCAGGTTCGATGAATGTGTGAAGGCTCGGTCACACAGCTCACACTTGAAGGATTTCTCCCCTGTGTGAAGTGCCTGATGTCGCAGGAGGTGCGATGATTGTATGAAGGCTCGGTTACACACCTCACACTTGAAAGGTTTCTCCCCTGTGTGGATTCGTTGATGTCTGCGGAGGTCTGTTAACTTTGAAAATGATTTCTCACACACTTTGCATGTGAATGGCTTCTCCCCTGTGTGAATGCGCAGGTGTGCACGTAGGCTTGATGATTTTGAGAATGATTTGTCACACACGTCACAGCAAATAAGTTTCTCCCCAGTATGGGTCCCTTTGTGTCTCAGGAGTGTTGATGATTGGTTGAATGCTCGGTTGCACACTTCACACTTGAAGGGTTTCTCCCCTGTGTGGATTGTCTGGTGTCGCAGGAGGCTTGACGAATGTGTAAAGGCTCGACTGCACACCTCACACTTGAAGGGTTTCTCCCCCGTGTGAAGTGCCTGATGCTGCAGGAGGCTCGAGGAATGTGTGAAGGCTCGATCACACATCTCACACTTGAAGGGTTTCTCCCCTGTGTGAGTCGTCTGATGTTGTAAGAGATGCGAAGACTGTGTGAAGGCTCGGTCACACACCTCACACTTGAAGGGTTTCTCCCCGGTGTGAATTCGTTGGTGTCTGCAGAGGTTCGTTAACTTTGAAAATGATTTGTCACAAACCTCACAGATGAACGGTTTCTCTCCTGTGTGAATGCGCTGGTGAGCACGGAGGCTTGATGACTGTGAAAATGATTTCCCACATACTTCGCATGTGAATGGTTTCTCCCCTGTGTGAATACGCTGGTGAGTTCGGAGACTCGATAACTGCGAGAATGATTTATCACACACCTCACATGAGATAGGTTTTTCTCCAATGTGGCTGTCTTTTTGGCTCAGGACTGTCGACGATTGTGTGAAATCCTGGTCCCACACCTTAACTGTAAAAGGTTTCACTTCCATGTGGCTCTTCAACAATGAGCCCTGTATGTTAGCAGTTGTCATGAGCCTATGGAGTCCTCCTCACACAGGAACAGCAAACAACCTGTAGGAACGAGTCAGTGGTTCATTAGGTTTGACAAATGAATGAAACTCTTACCACACTTGGAGCCAATCACACTTTTCTCAACCTCACCCTGACTGATCACCCACAGCCAAACCTTCAACAAGGTTGGTCCTGACGGAAGGCTCCACACCACTGACTGATTTCCAGATGATGGCTTCACTGCCCAACCTGTCTTGTGTTGAATAATGCTGTTAAGGAATTGGAAGTCCTCCCACAGTTGTGCAGTTATTTCCTGGGCAACAGTCTGTATCTATCAGTAGTTTCTATCCTCTCTGTATTCTCCGGTGTAGCATAGTGCAATCTTTCTGTAAAACAGGAAAGGAAAACATGATTTCCTCAAATGAATTCTCCTCCTTTGCTGAAGGGGCTGACTGTCA
This sequence comes from Ginglymostoma cirratum, assembly GCA_024137785.1. Lineage (NCBI taxonomy): Eukaryota > Metazoa > Chordata > Chondrichthyes > Orectolobiformes > Ginglymostomatidae > Ginglymostoma > Ginglymostoma cirratum. Next base: position 2,612,133 of record JAHRHZ010000002.1, read on the forward strand.
CAGATCTGTTTCCAGCAGGAACACCGGATAGTGACCAGGAGCAAACAACGAGTCTACCTTCTTTCCCCCATCTCAACCCCATCTTCCCAGGCACAATGAGTGCGATGGGAAAGAAAATTGGGCACAGTGTAAAACAGGCTATCAATTCACTAGTTGCTCAACTTGTACTGGCGAGGACCAGTTTTCCTCTTTCAGATTGTGTATGATACAAAAACACTCAGGAAACATGTTAATTTAACGGAGATTTTGAAATTTATTTAAGGAAAACAAACTGGGCAGGAAGTGAGGAAAAGAGATAACAAGCGTGGGGCTGGATGAACACAGCAGGTCAAGCAGCATCATAGGAGCAGGAAAACTTGACGTTTCAGGCCTAGACCCTTCATCATTTGTTTCAGTGTAGCTAATTGAAGGGCTCTGGTTTATCCCTAGAAATTATATACATTGTCCAGCCTTTTTAAAAGGCCAAAGCCTTCAGGGAACATATTTAAAGAAGGCTTTCTAAGACATTTCAAGATTTCAACCTCTCTCCAACAGGCAGACTGAATATACATCCTTTTTTTTTGGCAGGGTTGCGTTTACAAATTAACAAGCTGTTTACAATTCCTCAAGATAGGTGAATGACCATGAAACAGGATAAGGCAGCACGTCAGACATTTCTCTCCATCAAATTCCATTCGATTCCTCCCGACACATTGTTTTCAAACCACCACCTCAGTTCTGAGCACTGACCCAGCTCTTCAACCAATCATAGTGATTTCCCAGCGTTAACTGAAGCAACTGCTGCAAAATCTGAAGTAACTTTCCACCTCCCAGATAATTACACCTCACCTTCTCATATTCAGGAATGAGACATTAACAAAACTCAGCCTGGAAATCAGAAGGGAAATGCTTCCAATAAACACACTCAATATCCAACACACAGCTCCAGTCAAACAGTTCAGCACAAAGCACTGAGTAAACAGCTCTCTCAGCTGGATCTTCTCACACAGCATAAGGGACATTTCCACCCCTGATTGCCCACAGGACAGTCAGACTGCCTGAAGACTGGTGTGGATATTATGGGATACAATTTGTATAAAAGCTGCTCCTTCACTCACCATCTCCTCACTCGGTTTTGAGTCCCTATAGGAAGTGAACCAGCTCTGGAAGAGGAAGAGGCGGGAATGGGCAGAGTGGGTGGGCTCTCTGATTGACGTCTCTCACAGCCAATCCAAATATTCCTGCAGCGACAGGAGTTTCCTGAAGCTTGGGAAACTGACCGGTGAAATGGAGGTGACTTTGAGCAGCAGATCAGGTGGGGATTTAAACTTGTCATTGTAGCATATGAATAAAATCTCACTTCTTGGGATATGTAGCCTCTGATGTATTTGACAATTATTATGTGCCTTGGCGGTTTGGTAACAATAGGAGCTCAAAAGTTAATCTCGTCTTCTTAAAATCAACTTTATTTCGGATTAATTTGAAAAGTCGACATTTAAGTATCTTTTAGGTCGACGGGGAATAGAAAGTTCTCCCAGTGGTTGGTGCTGCTGTTGCTTGGGTTGTTCATTGGGCTGTCGTCTAAAAGCTGAGGAAAACTGGTCCTGAAACATTGGAGGCAGACTATAAAAATGAGGCTTTGAGTGCAATCATCTTGGGATGAATCTCTAAAGATGTGGAACTTGAGAGTTTGGTTAAAATGAGAGTTCAGTGATTTGGCAGTGGGAGATATTGTTTTGTCCTGTTTTCCAAACTCCTTGCACAGATCAGTGGGGGCTAGAGTAGATCAAGGCCCAAGAGATGGGAGATAAACCACAGCAGTCCTGCAACATCAAGTGAACATGCCAACGGACATCACATGTAGGTGATTGGTACATGAATATTTCTTTCTGCTACCTATTCTGACTAGTTTTCAGCTTAAAGGCCAAACAAAAGAAATATATATCCAGACTGACAACTAAAGGTCAGTTGTAAATTAAGGAATAAATTGAAAATCTAATTAAATTAAATAAGGATACAGGACCTAGTATTGTCTTGCAGCTGCAATCCGAGTCTGATGTACAACTCCCTTGCTCTTTGTGAATAAATAATGGATAACCAGTCAGCACCAAGCACCACAACTTTAACAAAATGTTTCAGGTACATGAACAATGAATGTGATTGGCCACTTTTAGAATACTGCATACAATTCTGGTCTCTTTTCTTTTGTTTTATCCTTCAGTCACAGGATGAGGGCAGTGCTGGCCAGGCAGCATTTATTGCCCACCCCTAATTGCCCAGAGGGCAGTTAACAGACAACCACATTGCTGTGCGTCTGGAGTCACATTTAGGCCAGACCAAGAAAGGACAGCAGTTTCCTTCCCTAAAGGTTCCCTAGTGAACCAGATGGGTTTTTCCATACAATCGGTAATGGATTCATGGTCATCACTAGACTCTTAATTCCAGATAATTATTGGATTCAAATTCCACTATCTGCCATGGCGGGATTCAAACCTGGGTCTCCAGAACATTATCTGGGTCTCTGGGTTAACAGTCCAACAATTGTACCACTCGGCGATCACTTCCCATTTAGGAAGGAGCTTGTTAGTTTTAGGATAAGCAGTGGCAGATTCAAAAAGACAAGAAGGAATTATTTCTCTCAAAGGGTGATGAAACTGAAATTCACTACCCCAGAGTATGGTGGATGTTAGGCAAATGTCTACATTTTTGAGAAGACAGATTTTTAATTAATAACAGGTTCAAGGGTTATGAGAGGAGGCAGGAAAGTGGAGTTAAGGCCAAAATGAAAGCAGCCATGATTGTTTTAAATAGTGCGCTGGCTTGAGGGGCTGAATTGCTGATTCCTGCTCTGAGTTCTTATGTTCTTGCAGCTGCTGTCACTGTTCCCCTTGTAAGTGTGTGACAGATATTTCTAGTGTGGGATTAGCATTCTTCATCCTCGGAGGTTTTAGAACTGACAACATCAGTGTAGATGTGCAATCTTGGATGTGCTTGACAGTAGATCAGAAAACGACTCATAACAAACAAGGCAGTGATGACACAAAGTGGCGGGAACAGCACATGCATCAGAGGGAGTGACAGAAGTGTTATAGACCAGACCAAACCCCTTCATAACATGTCAAGGAGATAGCCCAGACTCTAACTTTTTCTTATTTTAAAGGCAAGTGCCAGGCTTTGTATTCTGCAAGCATTTGATTTGTCAAACTACCAGTCTTGAAGCAAAATACACTTTATTCATACATTATAGTTAAAAATACAGACAAAATAAAAGAATTGGCTTAACTCTATTGTAATACTTAATGAAATAATAAACTACTCATTAACTGTTCCAATATAGTAACATCCCATAAGCACACCCTTGGCAAAGGCAAAGTCAGTAAGATTGATTCTCACACACAATTCTAGCAGGAGGAAGAGAACCCCACCTTTTAACCGTACGGGTAAGAAAAACAGCCTCCGCATCCAGCTTTAAGACCTCAGCAATGGCTACTGAAAGCTAAAAATAAAATCTTGTTTCTGTGGGAACTCGACCCTTCCCATTCAGGCTGCTCCTGTTGTTCCAAATTTTTTTTTAGAAAAAAGGCCTCACGCCGTTTTCTTTATTGGCTTGAAGCAGACTGTCCAACACCTCTGTCCCAACCTGTCTTCATAAAAGAAGGGACAAAATACACCTCTTAAAGCCATAATGTTGTCACAGGAGGGAGAGGGACACAATGTTCTGAATTATCAAATTATATTGCTTCCCAAAAATCGTGGAGGATCTGTTTTTTTCCCAAAAGTGTTTGTGTTGTTGCTTGTGTTTTGGACACTTCGACTAGATTATGCATTAAAAGCAGATTACCCAAGTGCCCTTACTGGTGAGGCAGACAAAGGGACATGGATGACACAGTGTAGAGTTGGAGGAACACAACAGGCCAAACAGCATCAGAGGAGTGGGAAAGTTGATGTTTCAGGTTGGGACCCAACATGGAATTTGGCTTGCGGTTCAAGTCGACATTACTAACAAAATATTCCTTATTAAAATCACTATGTGAGCATTTCTCAAATTCCCACAGTATTTACTCTTTTTATCCAGCTCAATCTGTCTGAGAAAGGATATCACCCAGAACGATCCATGCTTGAGCTGGGCAATTGGAATCTCTCTCCTATCTGACATAGGGCCAGCTCTCTTCCATAGAGGTGGTCCCACAGTTCAGGCCAGATATTCTCCTGAGAATTCTTGGGTTGCCGCATGATCTTCTGCCATGTGTCTCACTCCAAGACATTACTGAGGAGGTGGATTCCAGGTGTGTTTTCTTATTCCCTCCCCTTGTCCCTGACCTTCCTAAATGTTCTGTGGCCTTTGGCCAACGGGTTGTGCAAACACCGCCAATGTTGATATGCCAGAAGGTGTAAAATGCACAGCCTCACACACTGGCTGGATATCAAGGCGCTGGAAATCTGATTGAAAATTCACCAATACACAATCCTTGGGCCTGCTGTAACTGAAAACTCTGAACCACTGGGTCCTATTTGATCTTGGTTTCCACTGTTCTTTGTAGCCGATGACTGCTGTTTAGCTTGGCCAATTTTCTGTCGGGCCTGATTTCTCCAGTTGTAGGTCACTTTGGAATGTCTAATTTTGGGTCCATGACTGCTTGACTAAAGTAACTGCATTTCATTCCCAAACTCACATAGACATTGGACATCTTTTCACTGCCCTGATTGGTTTACCTTTCAGTATCTTGGTTGTTCACTTGGTCAGAACGCTCCGACTGGATAATCAGGAATTCCAGGGACATGCTCACGTGATGTCAGTTTCAACATATCCTCGTGCACGCAGTGGGGTAATGGAGGGTCAAAAGAAATCATTGACTTCAGCAAAATGTATCAATTCAGGAAATCAGCTCAGAGAAAACTCAGCTGAGAGCATTGGAGAAAGGAGAAAGTGGAAATTGTAGATCATTAGTTTTTTGTTGATGTGTGTGGACCTGAGACCTACTGCGAATAACCTGTATGATTTAAAACAGATCTCCAATGTACAACTTCATAAATTGACGACAAAAATAAAAATTGCTGGAAAAGCGAAGTAGATCTGGCAGCATCTGTAGAGAGAAATCAGAGTTAACATTTCAGGTTGAGTGACCATTCCTCAGAACTCGATGAAGGGTCATTCAACACAAAATGTTAACTCTGATTTCTCTCCACAGATGCTGCCAGACCTGCTGTGCTTTTCCAGCAATTTCTACTTTTGTCTCTTATTTACAGTATCTGCAATTCTTTCGGTTTTTATTGATTACATTGACAGTATTTTATTCTGTCATGGGATATGGGTGTTGCTGGCTGGGACACATTTATTGCCCATCCTGGTTACTGTTGAAGAGGTGTTGGTGAGCTGTCTTCTTGAAATGCTGCTAGAGCTGAAAGATCACTAAACCTTACCCTGACATGAGTAAACATTTTGAATTGATTAACAACAGACTCACCATTTCAGAACTCCAAATGTGACAATGTTACTGGATTGAGAAATTAACTGAAAAACAAAGGATGAAAGTAATTAACCACATTAAAAATAATAGAATCTGAATACTGCACAACAATGGGTGGTACAGTGGGTTAGCACTGCTGCCTTACAGAGCTAGGGACCCATGTTTCATTCTACACACGGGTGACTGTATGGAGTTTGCACATTCTCCCTGTGTCTGTTTAGGTTTCGTCTGGGTGCTCTGGTTTCCCCACAATCTAAAGATATGAAGATTAGGTGAATTGGCCATGCTAAATTAACAAAGCATCTGGGGATGAGTAGGTTGGGTGAATTAGCCATGGGAAAGGCAGTCTTACAGGGATTGGGTTTGGGTGGAATGCTCTTTGGGAAGGTTGGTGTGGACTCAATGAGCCAAATTGTCTGTTTCCACTCTCCAGGGATTCTATGAATTGTTCTCCAATGAGCTGAGTAAGAATGTGAGTACCCTCCACAAGTCCAAGATATAAAATCCAGGATTGTGGTACACTTCTTCCGGCCATGCTCTGTACCTGAAGATCAAACCAACCAGGGATTCAGCTCCAAGCCCACAGCTCGAACTCCTCACCTGGCTGCTGACCCTTCTTCAGAAAGAAGAACCGACCCAAAACGTCAGATTTCCTGCTCCTCTGATGCTGTCTGGCCTGCTGTGTTCCTCCAGCTCCACACTGTGTTATCTCAGACTTCAGCATCGGCAGTTCTTACAATCTCCATGTCTCCATAAAAGCTACGTCTACAACTTCCACATCACAGTGACCATTAGAGTGGGCTTTACATAAAATAATCCAAAATTTCAACTCTTTCCTCACAAAATGTTCCTGAAATTAGTGTTAAAATAAGTCTTATATTGAGACATTAATATCTCTAATTGAAGAACAGATGCCAACATTTATCAGATCTGTCCCAAAATCTTGTGAAAACTGAACATCTCCAGAAATATCTCGGATATTGCAACAAAAAAACTCACATTTGGTGAGAAAATGCTGGAGAGATTTTCCCTGGCAGTCGCTTCCGATGTATGATGGATGGAGGGACACGCCTCCCCAGGGACTCCCCTCAATTCATCCAAACCTCCGCTCCAAACTATATATTACCCATTCTGCCTGTGGGCCGCCTGCGCACGAAGGGGTGGCGATGGGCCCGCAGAGGAGAGCTCGCCTGCAGTGCCTCACGGAAAGTGTCGGAGGCCCGTGTTCGTGAGTTCAAACCTGAGAGCGGGTCAGCCCGACTGTCCGTCAGGTGGAAGTTGCTGTAAATGGTGGCGGGAACTGGATGCCCTGGTGGGTTTTCCTTTGGCTCCGCTCCCACGGACTGCTCTAAATTGTGATGTCAGGGCTCGAGGGTGGACTTCTTCTCCTTGGCTTTGTTCATTATTAGGGAATTCTGGGGGTTGGAGGAAAGTTTCCAGATCAGGAGAGAGGAGCCTCGTGGTATTGTCTGGTCGTATAGCGCAGAAACAGACCCTTTGGCCCAACCAAACCATAATCCCTAACGAAACTAGTCGCACCTGCCTGTGCATGGACAATATCCCTCCAAACAATTCTTACTGACGTACTTAGCCAAGTGCCCTTTAAACGACGTACTGTACCCACATCCACCACTTCCTCTGGAAGTTTAATCCACGCACGCACTCTCTGTGTGAAAGAAGTCCCTCATGTCTTTTTAAAGTCATTCTCACCTCACCTTAACAATATATCCCCTAGTCTTGAAATCCCACGCCCTAGGGAAAAGACATCTGCCATTCACCTTATCTATACCCCTCGTGAATTTATAAACCTGTATAAAGTCACCCCTCACTGTCCCAGCCTATCCATATAATTCAAACCCTCCATTCCTGTCAAGATCCTGCTAAATTTCTTCTGAACCTCCTCTAGTTTAATAATATTCTTCCTATGACAGGGTGACCAGAATTGGGCACAGTACTCCAGAAGAGACCGCATCAATGTTCTTTACAACCTCAGCATGACGTCCCAACTCCTATAGTCAAAGATCTGAACAATGAAGGCAAGCGTGCTAAATATCTTCTTAACCACCCTGCCTACATGGGAATCAAACTTCAAAGAATTATAAACCTGAACACCTGGATCTCTTTGTTCTACAACACTACCCAAGATCCTACTTTGAAATGTGTATGTCCTGCCCTTGTTTTACCTTGCATTTGTCCAAATTAAACTCCATCTGCCACTCCTCAGCCTATTGACCCAATTGATTACAAAGATCTCTTTGAAATCTTAGATAACCTTCTTTACTGTGCACTATACCACCAATTTTGCTGTCATCTGCAAAATACTAACCATGCCTTCGATATTCTCATCTAAATCATTTATGTAAATGACAAACAAAAGTGGACCCAGTACTGATCTTTGTGGAACACTGCTGGCAACAGGCCTCCAGTCTGAAAAACAACCCTCGACCACCACTCTCTATCTCTTGCCATTATTGTCAACCTTTAAATCCTTCCAATATGCCTGTGGTAAGAGAGGGAGAATCTCTTGATTGGCCATGCTTGACACAGTGTGGTGTCCCTCATGCAGTATCCTCTGGTGACCTCTTCCAGGGAGCTTCACCATGGAAATGGACATCAGTATCTGCTTTGCCTGCCTTGGAGAACTCAAGGAGTGGGAAGGGAATTGAAGAAGATAAAGTATCTCAGGTTGTAGAGTTGCTCGCCCAGCTGGTGTGTTTGGTTGCAGACATTTTGTCACCCTGCTAGATAACATTGTGAGCACGCCTCCAGTGAAGTATTGGTGTTCTGTCCCACTTGTTATTTATATGCCTTGGTTTGCTGGAGTGGTTGGCATCACTTCCGATTCTGTTTTTCACTGGTTTGTATATCGGGTCCAGTTCAATATGTCTGTTGATGGAGTTCCAGTTGGAATGTCAGGCTTCCAGTAATTCCCTGGCATGTCTCTGTTTGACTTGAGCTATTATGGATGTGTTGTCCCAGTTGAATTCATGTCTTTCTTTGTCCATGTGTATTGAGACCAGTGAGAATTGGTCGTATGGGATCCTTTACGTTAGTTGGTACTGACGAATGTAAAGGATCCCATAGCGCAACCAATAAAATCAACATAATATACAAAATACCATGCAAGGACTGTGAGAAACACTACATAGGCCAAACTGGAAGAAAACTGACAATAAGGATACACGAACACCAAATTAGCCACCAAGAGACGGAACCAGAAGTGACGCCAAGCACCCCAGCAAACCAAGGCATATAAATAACAAGCAGGACAGAACACCAAAGTTTCACCGGAGGCGCATTGACAATGTTACCTAGCAGGGTGACAAAAGGCCTGCAACAAAACACACCAGCTCGGTGAGCAAGTCTACAACCTCACCCACAGCCCGAGCAACAAATCTTCTCAAAAACTATAAAGTATCTCAGCCCACAGTAACACTGACCAATATATTGTGTTCAGGATGCTTGCAGTAGGATCCTGAGTGTTTCAGTGAATAGGAACACAGCATGATGACAAATCAGATGGTTTGGATTCAGCTAAAAAGTTAATTTATTGAGAGTTCTATACAGAAGATTAATAAAACAGACAAAACAATCTGCATAAACCGAGTTGGTATTAATCAAAACAATAAAATATTTTAAAATGATTTAAGATCTTTCCCAGAACACAAGATTAATCTTGGAAGAGTATAAGGTGAACATTGCTATTATATTGAGGTTTGATTGAATGAGGGAACTCAGGTCTTTGGACTCATTCCCACTTCCTCACGATACTCAGGATACTGGTCCTCCTGGACAAGAGAGTATAAACTTTCCCTATGGTATTAGTCAAACAACTGTTACCTGAAGAGGATCTGGCAATAATTCACATCAATTAATGCAGGGTTTGAATCCAATTCATAGCCATTCCTGTGAGCTGGGTCACGTTACTAACATACAAACATCAGGAAAACTCTCAGAATACTTTAAAATCCCTACTTTTTAGTCTGGCTCTCAATTGCAATAATCAGAGATGACACCAAACTTTAGTGACACAGGCTGGAGCTCATTTCCATCATACAAAGCCATCAATGGTTACAGAGATCCAGTGATCATGTGGGTCCACGGATCAACCAGTTTCCATTCCTGGAAGACCCTCTTTCCCCAGGTGTGTTGGACAGTGCTTTCTAATTCCCAACTCCCTGTCCTTTCTCCCTTCATTCACCACAATGCTTCTATAGCTGTCAATCTGATTTAATCACTCCCTCATCTGAATTCTACATCCTTGTTATCAAAATTACATTTAGTCTCCTTTCTACTCGATCTCCTCTTTCTCAAATCCAAGGGGTGAAAATTTGAATGTATCCAGGACACAATTAGTTTATTGATTGATTGCCACACCCGACTGGATCGCATCAAACACTAGTAGTCCTGCTTTCCTCTGTCAAAACTGCTCATTGCTGCAGATCATCCTGAAGAGTAAGGATAACCCCCAGCTTTCCTCCTCAGAAATCAACTGTGGCTGTGTATAAGTTATGTTCCAGCAGTACATTTGCTTCCTTCCTCTTCTCTTTCTCAGGCTCCAACACACCTTCAAAATGAAGCGGTGATTTACTAATGCTTCTTTCAATGTTGTTGTCTATACTTAGTGAACCCTGTGCTGTCTCCTACACTGGGAACACAAAACCCATACTGGGTGATCATTTTGTCCAAACTGTTCAGTCAGTAAAATGATCCTGACATTCCAGTGGCTTACCATTTCAACACACCATCATGAATTCATACCGACATTTCTGTCTTCTACCCGCTGCAGTTTTCAGTGAGGTGCAATGCAAACCGGTTGATCAGCATTTTATTTTCTTCACAGGCACTTAGGAACCTTCCAGATTTAATTTAACACTAAATTAATCAATTTCTGTCCTGCATTTTGATACCCCGCACACACATCCCCCCGCCCCACACTGACCAATTCGCTGCTGTTAACACATGCTAATAATCATCTTAGATTACAAGCATGGAGCTGGATGAACACAGCAGGTCAAGCAGCATCATAGGAGCAGGAAAAC
>JAHRHZ010000002.1:2623021-2696128 GCA_024137785.1 Ginglymostoma cirratum
ACCTGCTGTGTTCATCCAGCCCCATGCTTGTAATCTTGGATTCTCCAGCATCTGCAGTACCTTTTATCTCTAATAATCATCTTAGTCTATATCATTTCTCTTACTATTAGCAGTCCCTTTGCCTTTTATTTTGGGACATCTTTACTGTCTGTTCCACTTACTCTTTCACCCCCCTTTTTTGCAGCATAAAACACATCACTTTACCAGCCCCCTTCCGTTTTGAAGAGTAGTCATATTGGACTCAAAGCATTAACTCTGTGACTCTATCACAGATACCGCTAGAACCATTGAATTTCTCCAGCATTGATTTTACATCAAGTCACCAGCATTCACAGTATTTTATTTTACTGACATGCTGTCTATTTGAAAGATATGTTGATTATTGGACTCACGAACACAGGAATTAGAATAAGTATACTCCTGTATAATATTTCCAAGATAATATCTGGGTATTCAGCTAAGTGTGTGGGAAATGTACGACTTTTCAGAGACTTCTGGGGAATTCAAACTTTCCAGGCATTTCAAAAGAGTCAGTGCATTTCACAGACAAAGAGCTACAAAACACATCCTGCACATTCAGTGACTGGAAGATCGGCATGTCTCTGCTGATTTGTTGATTTCTGAAGTACATGTTGTTGCTTCATGTTGAATCAGTAAACTTCACACTCTGTACCAACATCAACTTCCTTCAAAGACAGTGCAGCTCCCAAGAGCATATCAATGATGTACACCTACTTTCTTTTCTTGGTATGTCACTTTCGATTGATACCTCCAGAAATGAAGTAACATCAATCACAAACAGTTTAGAACACATGGAAGTGGCTTGAAAAACGTGCTTTAAGGTGACCCAAGGTCAGAATCAAGTATCACATCCTTTCTCCCAGGTACTGGGAGAATCCTAGGATTCTCTGGGAAGCCAGGGAGGAGATTGCAGAACCTCTGGCTTTGATCTTTTTGTCGTCATTGTCTACAGGAATAGTGCCAGGAGACTGGAGGATAGCAAATGTTGTCCCCTTGTTCAAGAAGGGGAGTAGAGACAACCCTGGTAATTATAGACCAGTGAGCCTTACTTCGGTTGTGGATAAAGTGTTGGAAAGGATTATAAGAGAGAGGATTTATAATCATCTAGAAAGGAATAATTTGATTAGGGATAGTCAACACGGTTTTGTGAAGGGTATGTCGTGCCTCACAAACCTTATTGAGTTCTTTGAGAAGGTGACCAAACAGGTGGATGAGGGTAAAGCGGTTGATGTGGTGTATATGGATTTCAGTAAAGTGTTTGATAAGGTTCCCCATGGTAGGCTGTTGCAGAAAATTCGGAGGCATGGGATTGAGGGTGATTTAGCGGTTCGGATCAGAAATTGGCTAGCTGTAAGAAGACAGAGGGTAGTGGTTGATGGGAAATGTTCATCCTCGAGTTCAGTTACTAGTGTTGTACTGCAAGGACCTGTTTTGGGGCCACTGCTGTTTGTCATTTTTATAAATGACCTGGATGAGGGCATAGAAGGATGGGTTAGTAAATTTGCGGATGACAGTAAAGTCAGTAGAGTTGTGGATAGTGCGGAAGGATGTTGCAGGTTACAGAGGGACATAGATAAGCTGCAGAGCTGGGCTGAGAGGTGGCAACTGGAGTTTAATGCGTAAAAGTGTGAGGTGATTCACTTTGGAAGGAGTAACAGGAATACAGAGTACTGGGCTAATGGTAAGATTCTTGGTTGTGTGGACGAGCAGGAAGATCTCGGTGTCCATGTGCATAGACCCCTGAAAGTTGCCCCCCAGGTTGATAGGGTTGTTAAGAAGGCGTACGGTGTGTTAGGTTTTATTGGTAGAGGGATTGAGTTTCGGAGCCGTGAGGTCATGTTGCAGCTGTACAAAACTCTGGTGTGGCCGCACTTGGTGTATTTTGTACAGTTCTGGTTGCCGCATTATAGGAAGGATGTGGAAGCATTGGAAAGGGTGCAGAGGAGATTTACCAGGATGTTGCCTGGTATGGAGGGAAGGTCTTGTAAGGAAAGGCTGAGGGACTTGAGGCTGTTTTCATTCGAGAGAAGAAGGTTAAGAGGTGACTTAATAGAGACATACAAGATGATCAGAGGATTAGATAGGGTGGACTGTGAGAGCCTTTTTCCTTGGATGGTGACGGCTAGCACAAGGGGACATAGCTTTAAATTGAGGGGTGATAGATATAGGAGAGATGTCAGAGGTAGATTCTTTACTCAGAGTATAGTAAGGGCATGGAATGCCTTGCCTGCAGCAGTAGTAGACTTGCCAACTTTAAGGGCATTTAAATGGTTGTTGGATAAACATATGGATGATAATGGAATAGTGTAGGTTAGATGGGCTTCAGATTGGTTTCACAGGTCAGCGCAACATCGAGGGCCGAAGGGCCTGTACTGCGCTGTAATGTTCTATGTTCTGGTGCCAGAAGACTGAAAGTTGGCCAATGTGGTGCCATTATTTAAGAAAGGCTGTACAGAAAAGCTAGAGGACTCTGGACTGGTGAGCCTTATATCAGTGGTGGGTAAGTTGTTGAAGGGGATTCTAAAGGACAGGATTTACACGCATTTGGAAAGTCAGCATTGCTTTGTGCATGGGAAATCATGTCTCACTAACTTGATTTTTTGACAAGGTGATAAAAGTGCTTGATGAAGGCAGAGTGGTAGCCTTCGTCTATGTGGACTTAAGCAAAACATTTGACAAGATTCTGCATGGTAGACTGGCTCGTAAGTTTAGATCACAGAGGATCTGGGGGAGCAAGCCATTTAGACACAAAATTGGCTTGAAGGTGGAAGACAGGGAATGTTGGTGCAGGGTTGCTTTTTGGACTGGAGGCCTGTAACCAACAGTGTGCCACAAGGGTTGGTGCTGGATCCACTGCTTTTTCACCTATTTTATAAATTATTTTATAAATGAAATGTGAGTACAGGCAGAGATAATAGGAATTCCGAGATAACAAGGTGTAGAGCTGGATGAACACAGCAGGCCAAATAGCATCAGAGGAGCAGGAAATCTTGACGTTTCAGGCCTGGACCCTTCATTAGAAATGGGGGAGGGGAAGAGGGTTCTGAAATAAATAGGGAGAGAGGGGGAGGCGGATAGAAAATGGATAGAGGAGAAGATAGGTGGAGAGGAGACAGACAAGTCAAAGAGGCGGGGATGGAGCCAGTAAATGTGTGTGCAGGTGGGGATGTAGGGAGGAGATAGGTCAGTCCAGGGAGGACAGACAGGTCAAGGGGGCGGCATGAGGTTGGTAGGTAGGAGATGGGGTACGGCTTGAGGTGGGAGGAGGGGATAGGTGAGAGGAAGAACAGGTTAGGGAGGCGGGATGTCCTTGTTCTTCAAGGACTGCACTCCCCCCCCCCCTCAGTGGTCGAGAACGCCCTCAACCGTGTCTCCCGCATTTCCCGTAACTCATCCCTCATACCCCGTCCCCGCAATAATAACCAAAAAAAATCCCCCTCGTCCTCACGTACCACCCCACCAACCTCCGGATCCAACGCATCATCCTCCAACATTTCTGCCATCTGCAATCTGACCCCACCACCAAAGCCATTTTTCCCTCCCCACTCTTATCTGCTTTCCAGAGGGACCACTCTCTCCGTGACTCCCTTGCCCGTTCCACACTCCCCTCCAGCCCCACCACACCCAGCACTTTTCCCTGCAACCGCAGGAAGTGCTACACCTGCCCCCACACCTCCTCCCTCACCCCAATCTCAGGCCCCAAGAAGGCTTTCCACATCAAGCAGATGTTCACCTGCACATCTGCTAATGTGGTATACTGCATCCGCTGTACCCGTTGTGGCCTCCTGTACATCGGGGAAACCAAGCAGAGACTTGGGGACCGCTTTGCAGAACACCTGCGTTTGGTTCGCAATAAACAACTGCACCTCCCAGTTGCGAACCATTTCAACTCCCCCTCCCATTCCTCAGACAACATGTCCATCCTGGGCCTCCTGCAGTGCCACAACGATGCCACCCAAAGGCTGCAGGAACAGCAACTCATATTCAGCTTGGGAACCCTGCAGCCCAATGGTATCAATGTAGATTTCACAAGCTTCAAAATCTCCCCTCCCCCTACCCCATCCCAAAACCAACCCAGCTCGTCGCCGCCTCCCTAACCTGTTCTTCCTCTCACCTATCCCCTCCTCCCACCTCAAGCCACACCCCCATCTCCTACCTACTAACCTCATCCCGCCCCCTTGACCTGTCCGTCCTCCCTGGACTGACCTATCTCCTCCCTACCTCCCCACCTACACTCACCTTTACTGGCTCCATCCCCGCCTCTTTGACTTGTCTGACTCCTCTCCACCTATCTTCTCATCTTTCCATCTTCTGTCCGCCTCCCCCTCTCTCCCCATTTATTTCAGAACCCTGTTCCCCTCCCCTATTTCTGATGAAGGGTGTAGGCCCGAAACATCAAGATTTCCTGCTGCTATGATGCTGCTTGGCCTGCTGCGTTCATCCAGCTCTACACCTTGTTATCTGTGAGTACAGGCAGAATGGTTAGTAAGTTTGCAGATGATACCAAAATAGGTGAACAAGTAGTGGACAGTGTAGAAGATTATTTCAGAGTACAATGGGATCTTGATCTGATGGGCCAATGGGCTGAGGAGTAGCAGATGGAGTTTAATTTAGATAAATTAGATTGCATTTTGGTAAGGCAAATCAGGGCTCAACTTATATGGTTAAAGGTACAGCCCTGGGAAGTGTGGTTGAACAAAGAAACCTAGGAGTGCAGCAGCATAGTTCCTTGCAAGTGGAATCGCAGTTAGACACAGTGGTGAAGAAGGCGTTTGGCACGCTTGCCCTCATTGATCAGAACACTGATCTTTAAGGGGCCCTATTCTCTCCCTAGTTGCTATTTTGGTCTTTGAAAGTCTTTGGATTATCCCTAACCTTACCTATCAAGGTTATCTTATATCCCATTTTTGCCCTCCTGATTCCCCTCTTAAGAATGCCCCTACTCCCCTGATACTGTTCAAGAGATTTACTTGATCCCAGTTATAATGAATAGTAACGTAATAATATAGAAAGAACGAAACATGTTATCGCTCAAAGTAACAACAGGACAAACTTCTCAATCATGTCAAAGTGAGAAAGAGAGTCACAACTGCAGCTGTGCAGCATTTCCCTCAAATTTCCCACAATAGCAACTCAATTGATGGATTTAAATTCACAACTGGACAGTCAGAGAGGACAGCATACCCAGTGCACTGGGAAATTCAATTCATATCTTCCTGACTCCAGGCAGAGATAGCAGACAGAGTTGAATCACTCAGCAGAGTTAGAACATTTACAACAGCAGATTGAACAATGAAGCCTGTTATTCATTTCTGTTGCAGTAGACAAGATCATTGCTGAGACGGAAGATAAGTCTCAAACCATCCAGAAAATTGAAGAGGGGATCTTGTCAATGGAAGCCAGTAAGCGGGAGACAGCAATACACACAATCTCTGAGCTGCTAGTGGTTTATTCAAAGAAGTTTGATGTCAGCAGGGAAGTACTGGGGAATCTTCTGGGGTCACAGCTTGGAGGACTGATTCCACACTGATTCATACAACAGAAACAGCAATTTCAGGGCCAGGTCTCAAATAACCTTCATGGCTGGGGCTTCATTTGGAATTAATCCCTCACCAGGAGGTGAAACAGCGGGTTCTATGAGGGTTAACCGCTTTGACCTCACAGAACTTGACAGCAGCTATGTCCCAACTACTGCTCTGTTGCCCCCGCCCCTTGGGGACAAGTTCATCCAGGCTGTGTGGAGGGTAGCTGCTGAGGATGCAGTCTGTGTAGTGAGTACTATAATGTCTCTCTGACTGCCATCTGCAGCCTCTATGAAATTCTCACTCAGGCCAGGATGGCAGACATGATGACAACATTGTTCCCACAGATATTCAGTGGCCTACTTGTATCTCTCACCAGTTGGGTGAGTTTCTCTCTGCCCAATGATTCGGATATTGAATCGCAGTGGAGAGGTTTCACAGCTAAGTTTGATGTTGATACAAGTCGGTCACTGAATGAAGAGTGTGTGAGGTTGCTTGAGGCCCTGTTTGATCAGGTTGGATGAAGTGACAAATGTGACAAGATAGTGACAGTAGGAGGATGGCAACAGTGAGTAGGGGTTGCATTTGATCAGGGGGTTGTTCTGCTGGCCAGAGCTGAAGATAACAGGATTTTGTGAGACACATTTCACGTCAACTGGTTTATGATTTCCTTGACGTGGTGAATTCTCCACTAATTCAATTGTTGATGAAACATCTGAATTCAAGGAAGAAAAGAGCTATCAGAGACAGTATAATGGACGCCACTGGCCTTTGGAATTTCATGGATGGGTGATACTGCTTATCTCTTACCTGAACGTCTCATCTTCAGAGATAGGTTGGCAAACTGTGATGGGGCCAAGTAAGTTAAAGTGCCAATTGCAGACAAAATATCAATTCAGCTAAAAAGAAGTGTGCCCTGTGGAATTGTTTGTCTCACTGAAGTGTGCAGTTTCACTGAAAATGTTGGGAATCACTGCTTGAGGAAATGAGAGTTTTGGAGAGTGAATGGCTACACAGCATTCTGAAGGGGGAAACAGCTTGAGAAACAGTTCACATTCATACCAATGACATAGGCAGAAAGAGAATAGAAATCTTGCGACAAGAATATGGAAGCTATGCAACAGAATAGAAACCTGGATTTCAAGGTCTCTGGATTACTCCCAGTGCAACATGCTACTGAATACAGCAATCGGCGGTTGGAATAGATGAATGCACGGCTGATGATTTGCTGTAGATGTAGGCTTGAGATTTCTGGACCACTGGCTTCATTTCTGGGGAAAGCAGGACCTGTACAAGTCCGACAGGTTGCACCTGAACCGGAATTGAAACAACCATGTGAGGAGGCTTACTACTGCAGTTGGTAGAGGTTTAAACTAATTTGGTTGAGGGATTTTGATACAGAATGGAGGCACAGTATGGGAAGATGCAAATTCATAAAGACTATTTTTACAATAAATGGCAAAACTGCTTAACAACAAAGCTGCTATATATAAGTAAATGACAAATCCCTTCATCCCAAATGTGATTATACAAGTCTCTTACAACTCTGCGTTTGGCCCATACCCCTCTAAACCCTGGATTTAAAAAACAAATGAAATAGTAACAAAGAGCCCACTGGGGTCAAGGGTCTGAGTTCAACAGATAAAAAAAGGAAAGATTCTTCACAACCTCATCAATTTCCTGTCATCAGGATAACATTGTTGACAGTTGTAGAATTGATGAGATCTTCAGTTCAGCTGTTAAGTCTTTGGCTTAGGTCTTTGACTGGAAGTAACAGTTCAGCTTTCACAGTTTAAGAGAATGTTAAAGGTACTGATTTCTGGAACTTTCTGAGGTTCCCAGATATACTTTACCTAGATGGGTGTGTGCATCTTGTTAAGTTTCAGGATGTTTCTTTTCCGGGAGAGAGACTGAGATTTTTTCTGTAAAAAAGCATTATGTTCTGCTGTTAGCTGACACAGCTCATGTTTACTGGAAAACACATCTGTAGTTCAGATGCTGTTGCTAGGCAACCTTCAGCACAGGACCTTCCAAATTTTCCAGGCCAAGTCTATCAAGCAATTAAAGCCGTAAACCCATCTTTTATCTCTCTTAAAAGCTTTGGCTTGTCTTTCCCACACAGTCATTTGACTTCCAACCAAAACACCAGGATACTAACAACCCACATCATCTTTTGATGTTTTGTAATTGCTGTTGGACACAATTCCCAGAAATTACATGCCCCTTCAAAACTCTTTCAATCTAGAATGTCCAAATAATTCCATGAACCAGTTCCTCATAGTCCTTGAATTAAATTTGTATTTCCTAAAGATTGTCCAGTGTGAATGTTAGTGAATGGGTAAGTGGACGAATGAGTGAGTGGGTCAGGTGACAAGGTAGATAAAGAGGCAGAGTGGTGATGTATGTAGCCAGGCTTAAGAAGCTAAGTGGTAAGGTGGCAGCTGTATGAAGTGGGTGAATACTTGGGTGCTCTTGGATAGTTAGGTTGTGAGATTTTATAGGTTTGCAAGGTAGTCTGGTTGTGAGATTTTATTGGACTATTGGTTACTAAGGTCAGGCTGGGGGCTAATTACATTTATACGTATTTTATAGTTTTCAGGGCTAGACCAGTTAGTTTGGGTCAGAGACATAGCGGGGCTGTGAGATTTTATCAGGTTGCAAGGTAGTCAGCCAGGTTAAGTTGATTTGGGAGAGGAGCAGCCAGGTTGCAAGATTTTACGGGGTTGCAGGGTTAAACAGGTTTGATTGAGGGGCACTTTGGGTTATGAAATTTTATAGAGTTTGGGGCTACTTAGGTTATGAGGTTTCCCTAAGGTTGGGAGCTAGTCATGTCTTTTTGAAGGAACAGTCCAGTCATGAGGTGGGGTCTGGTCAGTTTTGGTTGGTCACTGAGTCAGATTGGGTTAGGGAGAATTGGGGTGATGTGGGGATACTCATAGGGTTGTGGGGATTGAGTGATTTTTTTTTTCTGTCTGACAATTCCTATGTAATTATCCAGGTAAGAATATCAGAACTGTCCAAAATCTTGCATGCTTCTTCAGAGTCAGAGACTCTTGTTGGAAGCTCCTGTCCTCCCAGGTAATTCCTATGGAGTCAGTCTGTCTGGAATATTTCACACTTTGTATGAACACCAACAACTTTCTTCAGAAAGAGTCCTTCAGAGAGAGTGCAGCTCTCAGCAGCATGTCATTGGTCTACATCTGCTTCCCTTGCTGTACTTCACTTCTCAGTGATATTTCTGCAAACAAAGAAACATCCTTTCTGAATGCTTTAGAGTTTTGAAGAAGGATCACCAGACTCAAAATGTTATTCTGCTTTCTCTCCACAAATGCAATCAAACTTCCTGAGTTTCTCCAGCAATTTCTGTTTTTGCGTTCAAGCAAATGCAAGTGGTTTGAGAAAGATGTTTTGAATTGGCTTGTGATCAGACTCTATTATCACTTTCTTTCTCCCAAACAGATACAGGTGCAACTTTTTAATCAGCAAAGACAATATCCAGCTCGCTTTCTCAATCTGTGTACAGTGTTATTCTGGTTACCCTCACTGCACGGGGCTTGCTCCAAGTCCTGTGTCACTGACATCACACTGCAGGGTGGCTCCATTGTTGACATCATAATCCCTCAGCACTGGTGATGTCATCACTAGGTGTTTGATGGGAGTGAAAGCTGCTTCTTGTTCTGTGTCCCAGTCCCACTGAACACCCTGCACCATGAGACTGTGTACACCGCTACACACTGTGAGGATGGATTGGACAAGAACTTGGCCAGGTAGGCCCTGTGTGGGTTCACTGATATACCAGGAGGTCCAATAATTGTGTGAAGACCTTATGAAAGAAACCTCACTGATAGAGTTTATCCCTTATGTGAGCGTATTGGCCAATGTTATGCTGACTGTTAAAACATTGTCACAAACATTGCAACTGAAGAGAGGTTCTTCCCTGTGAATCCTTTGGTGTCCCAGATGATTGAAGATATCACAAAATGTTCATTACAAACCTCATAATTGAAAGGTTACTCCCCTGTGTGGCTCCTTTGATGGAGCAGGAGGTTCCATGACCTTGAGAATGATTTGCTGCACATTTCACACCTGAAGGGTTTCTCGCCTGTGTGGATGCATTGGTGTCTGCGGAGGCTATCTGAGTATGAGAATGACTTCTCACACACCTCACACCTGAACAGTTTCTCCCCTGTGTGAATGCGTTCATGCCTGCGGAGGCTTGATGAGACTGAGAATGATTTGTCACAGGCTTTGCATATGAATGGTTTCATCCCTGTGTGAATGCGTTGGTGTGCACAGAGGCTCGATGACTGCGAGAACGATTTGTCACATACCTCACACATGAATGGTTTCTCACCTGTGTGAATGCGTTGGTGTCTGCGGAGGGTTGATGAATCCAAAAATGATTTGAGACATCTAGTGCATCTGAATGGTTTCTCCCCTGTGTGAATGCGTTCGTGTGTACAGAGGATTGATGAGTGTGAGAATGATTTACCACACACCTTGCACGTGAATGGTTTCTCTCCTGTGTGATTACTTAGATGTACATGGAGCTTCATTGATGATGAGAACGATTTGTCACACACCTCACACTTAAACAGTTTCTCACCAGTGTGGGTGCGTTGATGAGTTCGGAGGTTCCCTGAACGTGAGAATGATTTGTCACACACTTCACATGTAAATGGTTTCTCGCCTGTGTGAATTCGTTGATGTGTGTGGAGGGCTCCTAACTGTGAAAACGATTTGTTGCAGACTTCACATGTAAACGGTCTCTCCCCTGTATGAATACGTTGGTGTTTACGGAGGGTCGATGAGACTGAGAATGATTTGTCACACACCTCACAGGTGAATGGTTTCTCTCCTGTGTGAATGCGTTGATGTCTTTGAAAGGCTGATGAATCTGAGAATGATTTGTTACATATCTTGCAAGTGAATGGTTTCTCCCTTGTGTGAATACGTTCATGTATGAGGAATTTTGATGACTGTGAGAATGATTTGTCACACACCTTGCATATGAATGGTTTCTTCCCAGTATGAATAGGCTGGTGATTCACAAGGCCTGATAATTGTGAAAAGTTCTTGTTACACTCCTCACATTTGAACGGCTTCTCCCCAGTATGAATGCGTCGGTGATTCACAAGCGTTGATGACTTTGCAAAAATTTGGTCACATACCTCACACTTAAATTGTTTCTCTTCCATGAAACTGACCCTTCATTAACAGTTGTACAGCAGACGCTCCTTGTGCCTCAGGGTAACTTATTGAACCTGTGAAGCTTGCTTTCACTCCTCACACTTGAACCTTCAGGAATGATTCAGTAGTTCATGAGGCTCGATGAATAACTGAAGCTCTCACCACAATTGGAGCCACTCACACTTCCCAGCCTCACCCTGACCGATCACCCACAGCCGAACCTTCAGAAACGTTGGTTCTGATAGAAGGCTCCACACCGCTGACCAGTTTCAGATCTGATGATGTGTCAAAGCTCCTTTGACCCAACCAATTTCCAGATGAAGGTTCCACTGCCCAACCTTCTCTGCGTTGAGCAATGTTGCGAAGGGATTGGATATCTTCGCACAGTTATGCAGTTGTTCCTTGGGTGATGGTCAGGATCTATCTGCAGTGTCTATCTTTTCTGATATACTACGGCACAACTTTTCTGCAAAACAGAAGAAGGAAACATGATTTTCTCTGATTCTCTCCCAACTGTATTGAAGTAACTAACTACTCAGGTTTTATTTGTTTATACTTTCACAGTTGTGGTGACATTTTCTAGGCTAGCATTAATTGCTCATTCCCTTGAGAAGGTAATCATCAGCCCCCTTTTTGAACTGTCTCAGTCTATGAAGGTAGGTACACTGATACCTTCAGTGTAATTATCAGATTTTAACCCAGCAAGAGCCATTATAGTTCCATACACAGCTTTAGGTGGGAATTTGAAAATTGTCACATTTGATGCTATTGTTATCAAGGTGGTAAAAACGTTGTGGGCTTGAGAGGTGCTGTCAAATGAGCTTTGGTGAGTTAGTACAGTCCATCTGTATAGATTGTCCACACTGCAGCCCCTGGCATCAGCTGGCAGATATGGTGCCAGTCAAGTGGGCTGCTTTATGTTGGATATGTCACGCTTCTTGGGTGTTGTTGAAGCCGCAGTCATCTGGGCAAGAGGGGTGTATTCCATCACACTCCTGACTTGTGCCAAGTAGATGAATCACTTATAACAAAATTCATGCTTTCTGACCTGCTTTTATCGCCACAATTTTTATATGGCTGGATTTTCACTTCCTGGTCAATAGTAACCCCAAGATGTTGGCAGTAGGAGATTCAGCCATGGCAATTCCATTCAAATTTAGGTCAGATTCTGTCTTGTTGAAGATGGTAATTGCCTGCCACTTGTGCAATGTGAATATTACATGACACTAATTAGCCCAAGCCAGGCAATGTTCCAGATCTTGCTGCATATGTACATGGACTGTTTCATTATCTGAGGAATCATAAATGAGGCAGAACATCATGCTATCGTCAGAAAACATCCCAATTTTTGACCTAATGGTGGGTAGAAGATTACTGATGAAGCAACTAATCATGTTCAAGCCTTGGACATTACTTAAGGAATTCACAAGTGATTTCCCAGGACAGGGATGATTAACCTGTAATCATTAAAACTATTTTCCTTTGTGCGAGATATGAGTCCAAACATTGCAGAGTTTCCCTCTTATTCCCATTGACTCGAGTCATATTTGGAACAGAAATGTTATCGTGGTGTCCTGGTCCATTATTCCCTCAATCAACACAGCTAAAAAACAGATTATCTGATGATCATCACATTGCTGTTTGTAGGAGCTTGCTCTGCACAGAATGGCTGCCACACTTCAAAAGTGCTTCACTGGCTGTAAAGAACTTTAGGAAATCTACTGTTTGTGAAGGGCTGTCTATAATTGAAAATCTTTATAATCTTCTGTGATGCTGTTACAGAGACAGGGTGGTGGGAGATCTTGGAGGAACCGAAAAGACAGGCCACATCCAGATTCCAACAGAAAGAGAGAACTGATCATTCATAATTCACAGGACAATAACCAGCTCCCAAAACACACACAGAACTCAACAATTGGAAATCAGTAAGAATCCTCAGACACTCTGTACCTCCCAGATAATGATACCTCACCTTCTCATATTCAGGGATGAACCAACAACACACAGCCTGGAAATCAGAAGGGAAATGCTTCCAATAAACACACTCAATATCCAACACACAGCTCCAGTCAAACAGTTCAGCACAAAGCACCGAGTAAACAGCTCTCTCAGCTGGATCTTCTCACACAGAATAAGGGACATTTCCACCCCTGATTGCCCACAGGATAGTCAGACTGCCTGAAGATTGGTGTGGATATTATGGGATACAATTTGTATAAAAGCTGCTCCTTCACTCACCATCTCCTCACTTGGTCTTCAGTCCCTATAGGAAGTGAACCAGCTCTGGAAGAGGAAGAGGAGGGACTGGGCAGAGTGGGTGGGCTCTCTGATTGACGTCTCTCACAGCCAATCCAAATATTTCTGCAGCAACATGAGTTTTTGAAGCTTGGGAAACTGACCGGTGACATGGAGGTGACTTTGAGCAGCAGATCAGGTGGGGATTTAAACTTGTCATTGTCCCATCTGAATAAAACCTCACTTATTGCAGCTGCTGTCTCAGTTCCCCTGGTAAATGATAGAGATTTCTGGTGTGGGAATAGCATTCTTCATCCTTGTATACTTTCAATCTGACAACATCAGGAGATATGGAGACAGGAGGGAGGTTGGAGATTGATCTGGCCTGGGGTGTTGTCACTATGACTGTGAGAGTGCAATGAGACACACTTGCTCTTTGAGTTGCTATTTGATGTCGCTGGCCTGACCAGATGTCACCGCTAAAAAAAACTAAATGAACTGCAGATGCTGAAATCAGGAACAAAAATAGAAGTTGTTCAAAAGAATCCTTGAGTTCTGAGGAAGGGTCACTGGACCCGACACTTAACTCTGATTTTTTTCTTCACAGATGCTGCCAGACCTGATGAGATTTTTCAGCAACAGTTTTTGTCACCTGTGAAGATTCAGCTTCTCTCAGTTTGAAAGACCAAGGCTCAATATTCACTTTCACGAACAAAGTTGCTGGAAAAGCTCAGCAGATCTGGCAGCATCTGTGAAGGGAAAAACAGAGTTAACGTTTAGGGTTTGGTGACCCTTCCTCAGACCCTTCCTCAATATTCACCTTTTTTGGTTCCTCTCCCACTATGTCCTGGTACATGCATTTTTTCCATGATCTCCCAGTCCATTTGTCTTTCCTAGCAGGTACCAGTTCAGTCCACTCTCCTAGGATGTAGCAGACTATTCATCCCTCCTGAACTGTCCTAGTCCAGACCTTTTTTGAGAGTGATATTGTTCAGTGTGAAGTACACTATAATGATTGTGACCATTCTCTCTCTCTGGGAAATACCATGATCCACCCTCAGGTGTAATTAGTCCCTGAAACATGCTTCAATATCCCGATCAGTTTCCTTGGTTACCTTCAGTACTGTGTGAGTATGATCAAACACTCCCAGCACCTTGGGAAAGCAGCTATTCTACAAAACTCCAAAAAGCTCTCCTCCTGCTGAGTGTTGTCCTAAATTTAATGAAGTAATTTATTATTGTTATTCAAAACATATTCTACATAAACCAAAGGTGTAATTTATTAAAATAAGAAAATATTTGAAAATGATTGGGATAATCTTTCCCAGAACATGAAATGAACCTTTGTGTAAGGTGAACATATCACACTGATATTACATCGAGATGTGATGGGCTGAGGGAACTCAGGTCTATTGAGGCTCACCCTGACTCCCTCACCACACTTAGGACAGTCATCCTCTCAGACAAGAGAGTACAAACATTCACCATGGTATTCGTCAAACATCCACCACGTGAAGAGCATCTGTCTATAACTCTCAACACCAACTGAGCAGGGTACAAATCAATCCCATACACACTTAGCTTACTTTACTGACATACACATTTACATCGGGCAAACTCTCTCAAAATACTACAGAAAGAAATTTCTTTAAACTCCCCGTGCTTTACTCTGGCTCTCAATTCCGATGGTCAGAAATTACAGAGCTTTATTGATAGATGATGGAAACACCTACAGAACTGAACAGATCAAGAGTGGATTGAAAATATGTTGCAGAGTGACACTGCAGTCATTTGCAAACTATACGTATCGATAGTGGTCAGTTTAATTTGGCATGGAGGTGACCGAGGTAAATGAGTTTCCCGTGAAGATTCTGACATCAGAATGTAATTGATCTTTGATGAGATGAATGCTCACTATCAGGTAAATTGTAAATAGAATGGGGGCTGTCACACATCCTTGCTTGATACCAGTCTAAATGCTGAAGATCTCCCACCCAAGACAATTAAAGTCACTATCATGAAGCACTGGCATCATTGTGATGACTTTTCTTGGACATCCTCATCAATGGAGCAAATCTATAGAGCCCTGTGATTTACTGAATCAAATACCTTGGGTCACATCATTGAATGTAACAAAGAATTCCTGATGTGGTTCTCAATATTTTTCTTGATTTGTCTGGTAATAAAGACATTACTGAGAAGAGTGGAATAATTCATTATTGGGATAATGTACAATAATTTAAGAATACAAATAATTCACTACATTATCTGTAACCAATTCACCACTGCAATAATATATTATCATTTTACAAATAGATCACAACACAGTGTCAGTAAAAAGTAGCGGTAAAGTCATAATCATCCCAGAGGTCTATATGACTTCTGTCTCACGACAGAGAGAGAGGGAGGACAGGTGGTGGGTTAATCTGAGTGACAGCCCACCTCAGGTGAGGGGAGAGGTTGAGAAAGTTGGACCTTCATAATAACTTCAGCCAGTGCAGGATTCAAAATAGGAATCATATAATATTTATACAGATAATATTATTCAAATTAACAATCAGAATTATGTGTAATAATTATACAGGTAATTGAGTAAAAGACATTGAAGGATTCAATTGTCCTTTGTTATATTGAAAGACAGGGCAGGCTCACAGGGCTCAGTGGCCTATTCCTGTTGCTAATTCACAACTTCAGACATGGAAATAATTCTCAAAAGGCATTAGAAATAATAATTTACAATATTAATTATCTATATTCTTGATCGGTTGCGGAATCAAGTGTTATGGGACAGCGTAGGAAAATGGTCATGAGGAATGTTGAATCAGCCATGATCCCATTGAATGGTGGAGCAGGTTCAAACAGCTGAATGGCCTTCACCTGTTCTTGTTTCTTATGGTCATAAATGATTAGTTATAATGACTACATAATAATTCAGAAACAATAATTTACAATATTAATTTAAATGGGACTAGATTAATTTAGGGATTTCTGGTCAGCATGAACGAGTTGGACCATAGGGTCTGTTTCCATACTGTGCAGTTCCATGGATCTATGACATGTTGGAGGTTCCTCTGGGAGGTGTAAAGCCAAGTCAATGTTCTAAGTGATGTCTGTATCATTTGATTCATGTGGGGACCTCATGTTGCTGGATAAATCATTGACTTGTTTGATCAGTCATGAACATCCACCCAACACCAAGACATCACAAGGCCCAAAGTCCAAGAGGAAGAAGATCAATGTCGCAGCCCGGAAACAGCCAGACCGAAGGGAGGTATTTCAGGAACAGCTCACAACTGATTTGGAAACTCTTCACACATCAAACTTAATTCCCAAACAGTGAGATTAAAATAAAGTTAGCTGTAATGAATTCCCGCGTCCAGACCATTGGGTTTGAGCATTGCTCACCAAGACTGGCTTAGTGAACATGACGTTCAAATATGTGACCTCCTGGGAAAAAAAAAATCAGCCTTCATTGGCAGGGGAACAACCCAATGTCACAGGTCAAGAGCTCACAACTGATGTCCAAAGACAAATTCAGAAGATAAAAGATATGGTGGTAAGAGAATGTTTTAAATGAGAACAAAGACAGGAATTTTCAGGTAACTGGTTGCGAAAATAATGCAACTTAATTACTGTTCTAAGAGCACCATGGACGAATCAATACCAAGCAGTTGCTATGTCCCAGGCTGGCAGCTGGTTGGTTGTTGAATTGGTAAATCAAGACAGGACCAGTGCTAACTAGCCAACCACAGAAAATGCTGATTGGAAAGAGAAAAATAATGGTTCTGACTTGGTTGTGGCAGGAGAGTGAGTTTCAAAAACTTCCAGAGACTGTTATTGTGTTCTACTCTTTCACTAGTATTCAACCAGCTATCGAATTGTTGAATATTCTAAGAAAATAATCCCAGTCTATTAGAAATAAGTAAATATGCTCCTGGAAGTCTGCAGAAACCAATTGCATTAACTAGTAACTTTGAAATTCAAGCAAGATTGACAGTTCCATATACCTGTAAACAACATATTGTCAAAGGATTTCGTGAAGGCCTGGTATCCATCAGTGGTAACTGTTATTGAACTGGTAGGTTCTTCTATGTTCTTTTCAATTTATGCCTCAACTGTCTCTCTGTGGGTGGGGTTATGTAAAAAAAAATTAGACTTCAGATTATACGTATTAATTAGGTTATCTTGGTGCTTCTTCATGCTACGCTAAAATTACATCACTAATGATAAATTGTTAACTTTTTTAAAGCTATAAACCTTGTGTCCAAGATCTGTTATTCATAAAGTCTGGTTTAGAACAACTAGACAACTTTGAGGGTCATTGAATGTTTTAATTATACTGTGTTGTGAATCCAGAGATAGTGAGGTACATTTGGTTTGGTTTCTGTCTTATTTTGTAACAATCCCCCAGTGCCCTATGGTAGAATCCATGGATGGGTCACCATCAACAGGACAGCTGCAACAATCGAACAGATGGGAAACATAAAAGCCTGAAGCCCTGATAGTATTCCAGTTGAGGGCTACAAAGTTGATGGAATTTTTCTCACATTCAAGCCTTCATGAACTAATTCTCTAAATTTGGGAGTTAAAAGAACTTCTACTGACTTCCAGAATGTGATAATTGTAATTCCCCTCAAGAAGGGAGATAAATCACACTGCAGAAATTATTCAAGGTTTCCCTCTTGTCCATAGCGGGGAAAGTCCTGACACACATTCTCCTGAATCACCCAATTCCCTGGGTGAGGAAATCTTCCCAGAGAAACAATGATATCTGTGCATAAGCTGGAGCTTCTATACATATTGATGTCTATAAATAGTGATGTTTGATGATTGAATCAAAAATTAAATTTTTCTGAAATTAAAAATTTCTGAAGAAGGGTCTGGGCCCTAAACGTCAGCCTTCCTGCTCCTCTGATGCTGCTTGGCCTGCTGTGTTCATCCAGCTCTACACCTTGTTATCTCAGATTCTCCAGCATCTGCAGTTCCTACTATCTCTGCTGGGACAGACCCTGCTTTGGAATGATAGCTGTTCTGTGTGAGCACTGGAAGATAAACAATGCAATGAAAGCAAGTGACCTGGCTCCAAGTCTATGTGGAGATGTTGGTGTCTGGTGAGAGGAGGAGGAGGTGGTAAAACAATGCTGATACACATCACACTGGAAGAGGTTTGTCTCCTGTATGGGTTGGTTAATGTAATTCAGTAATTCTGACAACTGCGAAGGCTTTATTACAGACTTCTCATAAACAGGCTTTTTGTCCTGTGAGTGCACATTGATAGTAACATAGGAGCATGAGTAGGCCATTCAGCCTGTTGACCCTTCTCTGCCAATCATGGCTTCTCATCCACTTTAACGCCCAACTCCACACTATCCCCATATCCCTTTACATCTTTGGAATTTAGAAATCTATTAACCTCTACTCTAAACATAATGACTGCACTTCCACAACCCCCTGGAGTAGAAAATACCAAACATTCACAGCCCTCTGAGTAAAACAATCATTCCTCGTCTTGATCCAAAGTGACTTTCCCATTATTTTGAGTTGTGCCCCCTCCCCCAACTGGGGGAAACCTCTTAGTTGTTGCCACCCTGTCTATTCCTTTAGGTATTCTGTAGGTTTCAATTGGAAGATAGAGAATATAGGTCCAGTTTCTCAATCTCTCTTTACAGGATAGTTCTGCCAAATAAGGGTCAAATCTGATCATCCTTCAATGCACTTCTCTATGGAAACAGTATCTTCCTAAGTTAGGGGGATAAAACTTGCACATGGTGCTACAGTTGTGGTTTAACCATTGCGTTGTACAATTAAAATGAGACTTCATGACTCCTGAACTCAAATCTCTTGTGATAAAGGCTAAAATACAACTAGCCTTACCAGTGTGGACTTTGCATAGTGATAATGTAATGAATAACCAGAGGACCTGGCAAATAAATTTGGGATAAAGATTCAAAACCCATCATCGTAGCTAGTAGAATCTGAATTCCAAAGGGAATCTTGTGACAGAATGACAGTGTCATACCTCTCGCCAGAGGGTCTGAGTTCAAGTCCCACCTGCACCAGATATGTGTCACAAGTCTGAAAAGGTTGATTGATAATTTATCATTAGCTTTCCTAATTGCTTGCTGCACTTGCATGTTAGCTTGCAAAGACATACTGATGAGGTCCCTCAGGTCCCTTTGTACAACTACCCTTTCTAACCTCTTACCTTTTAATAAATACTCTGCACATCGGTCCTCCTACCAATGTGGATAACTTCACCATAATTCCACATTGTATTCCACCTGCCATGCTCTCACCCACTCACTAAGTCTGTCCGAATCCTCTTGCAGCTGCTTTGCATCTTCTTCATGGCACACATTCTCACCTATCATTGTGTCATCCATAAAATCAGAACATTATATTTGGTCGCCATTTCCAAATCATTGATCCATTGTTACACCTTGTGCGGCAACAAGTAAAAGTAAAAGTTATGTAGTTGTCACAAAAGTTAAAGATTTTAAAATGTATGCAGAATTCCTGAATTTACCAGTTTTTGAGTCCAGGTTGATGGAAAGCACGGATCAAGTTTTCGTACTGAACAAAAATTACTACCTATTACAAGTAAATAGAATCTAGCTACAAGTAACCAATTATACACCGTCATCATATAACTCAACTAATTAAAACTCTAATGTCCTTATAAATTCCCCCTCTACACATACATACAGAGAAACATATATAGGTGCTACAGGTAGATGGAAAGACTGGGAAAGCAGTTCAATGGTCCCTGTTCACAGGGCTGCTGAGATAATTATATGGCTGATCAGAATGGTGCTTTGTCATCTTCCTTCTCAGGGGGCTTTCACTGGCTTGTAGTAGGTACAGGGTGACAGGATCATATTTATAAAGTCTCCAGTTTACCATACCAAAAACACAGCCTACATTAAATGCTGAGGGAAGAAAAGTGGCTATCTTCAGGCTTGAGATGCATTTTACTGCAGAGTAAAAATTGCTCCTTGCTCCTCCAGGGGTCTGATGGTTTCTGCTAAAACACCACACCTTCAAGCAGTTCAGCTACCTGGTAGCCAATCACGTAGAAGTTGGCAAGGAGAAGGGGTTTTCATCCACAATTATTAGTGACTAGACCAGAGACTGATCAACTACTTTTCGCTGGCTGAAACTCCATTCATACACACAGCCCTATCACCAGCCTGTCAGTAACCTCACCCACTACTGCTTAAACCAGTAGCTCTGTACACAACCCTTACAATGAGTGTCGTGTTACTTGCTTTTAAAAGTGCTCTGATCCTTCAATAATCCTGGTTTTAAAAATAGTTATTTTCTCATTCCATTCCATGATTAAAAATACAGAAAATAAAAATACATAGTTTTTAACAAAGTAGTGTAAACAACAGTGGGCCAAGTACAGTTCTTGTGGTACCTCACTAATCATAGCCTGCCAACATGAGAATGACATCTTTATTCCTATTTTTTGATTTCTTCCTGTAAACTAATTCTTAATGCATGTCAGTACATTACCTCCTATGTGTTTTAATTTTGCTAACTAACCTCCTGTGTACACATTATCAAAAGCTTTCTGATAATCCAAGAATATCATGTTCACTAACTCCCTTTTATCAATTCCGTTAGTAAAATCCTCAAAAAAATCTCCAAGAGTTTTGTCAAAAATCATTTCCCATTCACAAATCCAAGCTGACAATGCCCAATTAGATCATTCTTATCCAAGTTATCAGATGCTTTATAGTAGATTCTAGATTTTTCCCATTACTATTGTGGGAGGCCGACAGGTCATAGTTTCCAGTTTTCTCTCTCGCCTCCTTCTTAAATTGTGATGCATTATTTGCTACCTTCCAACCTGCAGAACCATTCTAGAAATTTGGAAGACGATCACCAATGCACCCACTATCGCAATGGTGTTACGATTCCAGCTGATGTTACGACTAGACAAGTCAGATCTCAGAAAATTTCAGTTAATGTGGTGGTCAGTCACTGAAACACAGTCACATGAGACTGCAGAGTTTATTTAACAAAACAAAAGATTATTACACATAAGATCAGAACAAAACTAAACAAACCAAGCTAAATGTAGAAGATAACTTAGAAAAAAAATTAAATGCACAGCAAAACAAAATTTAAAAAACGTAGAAGACAAAGTTTGGTGTTGGAAGGTTGCTTTTCAGACTGGAGGCCTGTTATCAGCAGTGTGCTGGGTCCACTGCTTTTCGTCATTTATATAAATGATTTGGATGTGAACATAGGGGGTATGGTTAATTAGTTTGCAGATGACACCAAAATTGGTGGTGTAATGGACAGTGAAGGAGGTTACCTCAGAGTACAACGGGACCTTGATCAGATGGGCCAATGGAGTTAGAAGTGGCAGAAGGAGTTTAATTTAGATTAAATTTAATTTAGGTGAGGGATTCAATAACGAGGGGTCACACGTTCAAGGTGAGAGGAGAAAAGTTTAAGGGGGATACACACGGAAAGTATTTTACACAGAGGGTGGTAGGTGCCTGGAACGCGTTGCCAGCAGAGGTAGTAGAGGCAGGCACGGTAGATTCATTTAAGGTGCGCCTGGACAGATGCATGAGTAGGTGGGGAGCAGAGGGATACAGATCCTTAGGAATTGAGCGATAGGTTTAGACAGTGGATTTGGATCCGCACAGGCTTGGAGGGCCGAAGGGCCTGTTCCTGAGCTGTAAGTTTTCTTTGTTCTTTGTTCTTTAGATAAATGTGAGGTGCTGCATTTGGAAAGGCAAATCAGGGCAGGACACTTAATGGTAAGGTCCTGGGGAGTGTTACTGAACAAAGAGGTCTTGGAGTGCAGGTTCATAGTTCCCTTGAATGTGGAGTCCCAGGTAGACAGGATAGTGAAGAAGGCATTTGATATGTTTGCCTTTATTGGTTAGTGCCCTGAGAATAGGAATTGGGAGGTCATGTTGTGGCTGTACAAAATTTGTAGGCCACTTTTGGAATACTGCATTCAGGTCTGGTATCCTTGCTATAGGAAGGATATTGTGACAGTTGAAAGAGTTCAAAAAAAGAGTGGCATGGTGGCTCAGTAGTTAGCACTGCAGCCTCACAGTGCCAGGGACCCGGGTTCAATTCCACCCTTGGGCAACTATCTGTGTGGAGTTTGCACATTATCCCCATGTCTGTGCGGGTTTTCTCCAGGTGCTCTGGTTTCCTCCCACAATCCAAAGATGTGCAGGTGGATTGGCCATGCTAAATTGCCTGTAGTGTTCAGGGCGTGTAGATTAGGCGGGGTGGGTATGGGTGGGATGCTCCAGTGGTCAGAGTGGACTTGTTGGGCCAGAGGGCCTGTTTCCACACTGTAGAGATTCTATGAAAAGATTTACAAAGATGTTGCAAGGGTTGAAGGGTTTGAGCTTCAGGGAGAGGCTGGGGCTATTTTCCCAGGAGTGTCAGACTCTAAGGAGTGACCTTACAGAGGTTTATAAGATCACGAGGGGCATGGATAGAGTGAATAGCCCAGGTCTTTTCTCCAGGATGGGGGAGTCCAAAACTAGAGGGCACAGGTTTAAAGTAAGAGGGCAAAGTTTTAAAAGGGACCTACGAGGCAACTTTTTCACACAAAGGATACTGCGTGTATGGAATGAGCTGCCAGAGGAAGTAGAACATTTAAAACACATCTCAACGGGTTCATGAATAGGAAGCGTTTAGAGGGATATGGGCCAAATGCTGGAAAGTGGGAGTAGATTAATTTAGGATATCTGGTCGGCATGGACAAGTTGGATCGAAGGGTCTGTTTCCATGCTGTACAGTTCTACAACCTAATTTCCAACACCATCAATTCAAGTCCACGGCAATCACACTTCTATATATAACCTTCCAGGTCTACTTAAGTAATTCTCCCCAGCTTCCTTCCTGTGGACTGTTGAATCTTCTTATATGAATACTCAGAGAACTGAGAGCTCGAACTTTCACAGTTTCTAATAACTTGCAGATTTATAACCAAATTCTCTGGTTTGGAAGGTGCACAATGGACACGGTTGTGCTGAGGTGACTGTATTTTTCCTGAATTGTCCTAAACTCCTTTAAATGAGAGAAAGTACAATTGCTTCTGACCATGCCACCAACCCCCGCAGCCCCCCACCCCCTCAACAAAAACAGTCAGGTCTCCTCCAACTGCCACAAAGTAAAACTTTCAATCACTGGTATTGTAAACTAAAATCAATCCATGACTCTGAAAGTTTCTGATTTCAAATAAACCTGTTGGACTATAGCCTGGTGTCATGTGACTTCTGACTTTGTCCACCCCAGTCCAACACCGGCACCTCCACCTCTCAATTTTTCTGAACTGATAATAAGTTAATCTTAAATGTTCACCTACCTGCCATATGAAAATGCCCTTCAGTGTTTACCAAATTATCATAAACCACCACAGCATTAACAATTTTCCATTAAAACACCATAGCCATATGGGCTCTGAGCAAGGACACTAAACTTAATTTTATTTAAAAGAAAACCTTGGTAGGAATGACCCACATTCATCTCTGCCTCTTTGTAAAATTTAGCATTCAAACATGATATTACTGTGTACACAAAGTGTTTCAACTCAACAAAATAGCTGGTATCCATTTGATGGTTCATTTCTCATGGGACTAACCTCACCAATCAGAATCAATTTGTTTTGAAATTAAAGTAAAACCTGGCAGTTAATTGTCAACCAGCATTAATCAGTGCACTCTCTAGGGAAAATCTCCGCCCAGTTGAATGCACTTGCCAAACAATAAGCACTCTCCTCTCATGCAGTATCAATTTTAATTTTCCCTTTAACTGACATTCTTCAGAATTGTCCTGACAAGTGCAAGAAGAAAAGCTTCCATACAGTATCTTTATCAGCAATATTAATATTTGCATAAGTTTGACATCTTTCTTCTTAAAAGCTACATTTCTAAATATTCTGCGATATAGACTAATAGGTCCTGGTAACTTATCAAATGTCATTAATTTTTCCAACAAAGACTTCTTGCAAATTCTAATTTCATTCAATTCCACATTTTTCCTTGACTCTTCCATCTCTAATGCTGGGAGATTTTTAATATCTTCCTCAGTGAAGACAGACATAAAGTAATCATGTAATCAACCAGGAGACACACTGATGTGTGAATGCCTTTCACACATGACGGATTTTTCATCAGTGTGGATTCTCTGATGCTTCAGGAGATGGGAGCTTGGATTTAAATTTTTCACAAACATTGCATTTGAAGGGTTTCTCCTCTGAGTGAAATTTCTGGTATCTAATGAATCACAGAATTTTACAGTACAGAAGGAGGCCATCAAACCCATTGTGTCTGTACAAGCTCCCAAAAATGCCATTGCAAATCTTACAGTTGAAAACTTTCTTCTATTTATGGATCTTCTGATGGAGCAGGAGCTAAGACGGCATTCAGAAGGATTTGGTGCATGCACTACACAGGAATGATTTGGTATTCGCAAAGCACCAAGGCTGTCCGAAGGTTTTCTCACTCATGTCGAATCTGAAGGGTTTCTGCCCTGTGTGAATCTTCTGGTTTATCAGCAGGCATATAGACATCTCAAAAGCTTTACTCCAAACCTCACTTTGAACAGTCTCTCTCCTACGGATTGCCTGGTGGTGAAACAGGCTCCTTAAATCTGTCAAGTCTTTGTCTTACAACTCACACATATCTAGTTTCTTTCACTTATCTTGTATGAACATGTTAGAGTGTTTATAGATTTATTCATTGCAGAAATGATACATCTCACAATTCAGACAACTTGCTCCTCTCCTGCGTAGAAAGGTTGATGTGCATACAGGTTTGTTAAATGTGCGAAGAATTTGTCACATACCTAAGATACTATTCCCTCTATGTGAATCATGTACTGTATCAGGAATCTCAAAGATGTCACAAAAGCTTTGTCAAAACCTCAGACTTGAAGACTTTCCGTCCAGTGCGGATCAACTGATAAACCTCAATGACCACTGAACACTTTGTTACGTATCTCTCATTTGAAGGGATTTTCCCCTTCATGAATCTGCTGGTGTCTCAGGAAAGTACAAGAGTCGGTGAAAGTCTTTTCACAAACCTTACATCTGAACGGTCTCTCCCCTGTGTGCAAACGCTGGTGTCTCCTGAGTTTAGATGACTGTGAGAATGATTTGTCGCACATTTTGCATGTGTACGGTCTCTCCCCAGTGTGAATGCGTCGATGCACACGGAGGGTCGATGAGTCTGAGAATGATTTGTTGCATTCCTTGCATGTGTATGGTTTCTCTCCTGTGTGAATGCGTTGGTGGGTGAGGAGGGTTGATGACCGTGAAAATGACTTATCACACAACGTACATGTGAATGGTTTGTCCCCTGTGTGTATGCGTTGGTGATTGAGAAGACGCGATGAGCGTGAGAATGATTTGTTGCACACCTCACAAGTGAATGGTTTTTCCCCCGTGTGAATGCGTTGGTGGAGGCGGAGGTGTGATGAATGTGAGAATGATTTGTCACAGAACTCACACGTGAACGGTTTCTCCCCAGTGTGAATGCGTTGGTGTGTACGGAGGTTAGACGACTGTGTGAATGATTTGTCACAGAACTCACATGTGAATGGTTTCTCCCCAGTGTGAAAGCGTTGGTGCAAGCGGAGGTGTGAAGAACGCGAGAATGATTTGTCACACAACTCACACGTGAATGGCTTCTCCCCCGTGTGAATACGTTGGTGGAGGCTGAAGTTTGATAAGCGTGAGAATGATTTGTCACAAAACTTGCATGTGAACGGTTTCTCCCCAGTGTGAACACGTTGGTGTACACAAAGTTGAGATGAGTGTAAAAATGATTTGTCACACACCTCACATTTGAAAGGTTTCTCTCCTGTGTGAATGCGTTGGTGAGTCAGGAGGATCGTAGACGTGGCAAAAGCTTTATCACAAACTTCACATTTGAAAGGTTTCTCCCCTGTATGAACATATCGATGCGTGCGGAGTTGTGAGGACTGTGAGAACGATTTGTCACACACCTCACAGCTGAAGGGTTTCTCTCCTGTGTGAAGACGTTGGTGAGTCAGGAGAGTTGTAGATGTTGTAAAAGCTTTATCACAAACTTCACACCTGAATGGTTTTTCCCCTGTATGAATGTATCGATGTGTGCGGAGGTGTGATGACTGTGAGAACGATTTGTTGCACACCTCACATATGAAGGGCTTCTCCAAGCTGTGGATACTTCGGTGTTGCATGAGCATCGATAACTGCATGAAATCTTGGTCACACACCTCACACTTGAAAAACTTCTCTTCCATCAGTCTGTTCAGCAGATGTACCTTGGCTGTTAGGAGATCTTATGAGCTGCTGGAAACCTCATCACAAACCTCACACTTGAACAGCCTCTCACCTGGAAGAAGCACCCAGTAATTCTTGAGGATCAATGAATGACGGAAGCTCCCGCCACACTTGGAGCCACTCACACTTTTTTCCAGTCTCACCCTGACTGATCACCCACAGCCGAACCTTCAGAAAGGCTGGTTCTGATGGAAGGCTCCACACCACTGACCAGTTTCAGATCTGATCATTTCAAAGCTTCTCTGACCGACCGATTTCCAGATGATGGTTTCACTGCCCAACCTTCTCTGTTGTTGAGCAATGCTGTGAAGGGACTGGATGCCTTCCCACAGTTATGCAGTTACTCCTAGAGTGATGGTCAGGGTCCATTTGCGGTGTCTATGTTTATGTCACCTGGCGTGTTACGTTGCAATTCTTCTGTAAAATAGAAAAAAGAAACATGAAACCAAATTTTCCCAGATTCAGTTGTAGAACATTTCCAGTGCTCCCTGTCATGATAATCTGCTGCCTTTCCCTTTGCACTAACATACAATACAAGCTAAAGAGCCGGGCAGTCTGTACCCGATCACTCACGGCCATATGTAGTAAGAAAGAATGTGACCACAGAGATGGTGGCAACCTGTACGTGAGTGCTGAAGTCAATGACATTTGCGAAGCAAGAATTGTGAAGTGAGGAGAGGCATGGGCACACAAATTAGTGC
The DNA here is from genome assembly GCA_024137785.1 of Ginglymostoma cirratum. Lineage (NCBI taxonomy): Eukaryota > Metazoa > Chordata > Chondrichthyes > Orectolobiformes > Ginglymostomatidae > Ginglymostoma > Ginglymostoma cirratum. The sequence goes on from JAHRHZ010000002.1 coordinate 2,650,006, forward strand.
AAAGTGAGTGAATGCTAAGAAAACAAGCTAACGGCCATCACAGAAAGCATGTGTCAATGCACAAAGCAGCCTGGCAGAAAAATACAAATCATAGGTGTCCCTGAGCTCCAAAGTAAAGGCTGAAGGTTGAAGAGCTGAAATGCATTGGTTCGTGAGCAGGTATGATGGTGTGGTGAAGCCAGTGGTTCGAACAAGCTGACTTGTGTGGGCAAAGGATCGAGGAAGATGGTGGCCATGGAGCATACAGGGGCATTGCTGTGAAGAAACATTTGGGGATGCCAGGGTTAAGCATTCTGCAAGGTCCGCTCACTCTGGTTGATGCTGATGAATGGTTTCCACTTCAAGAAGCCTCTGCTGTGTATGGACCTCAAAGATCCTTGCATCAGCAAAAGAAATTACAGGGAACTTGCTGCCAGGTACCTACTCCAATTTACATGTTGGGAATTTGCATCATCTAGTTTCTCGGGAAAGGAGAGGTGAATTGGAAGCAATAGATAAATAAGACAGTTTAGTCTGCCTCTAATTCTCAGACTATGCTCCCAAATTCGAGAATTTCCAATGAATGCAAGTAGTTTACTTATATCTACCTTGTCTTTTCAACGTAATATCTTGAAGACTTTGATCAGATCATCCCATAACCTTCTAAATTCTCGAGAAAACGAGCCTAAACAAGTCTTTGTTTTCTTTTCTGAGATGTCTACTGTGATAGGGTGATGAAGATCTTACAAAGATGTGAAAAGACAGGCAACACACACAGTGAACCGTCCTCAGTATAATAACCAGCTCCCAACACACACACAACTCAACAACAGGAAATCAGTAAGAATCCTCTGACACTCTGCACCTCCCAGATAATGACACCTCACCTTCTCATATTCAGGAATGAGCCATCAACAAAACTCAGCCTGGAAATCAGAAGGGAAATGCTTCCAACAAACACACTCAATATCCAACACACAGCTCCAGTCAAACAGTTCAGCACAAAGCACCGAGTAAACAGCTCTCTCAGCTGGATCTTCTCACACAGCATAAGGGACATTTCCACCCCTGATTACCCACAGGACAGTCAGACTGCCTGAAGACTGGTGTGGATATCATGGGATACAATTTGTACAAAAGCTGCTCCTTCACTCACCATCTCCTCACTCGGTTTTGAGTCCCTACAGGAAGTGAACCAGCTCTGGAAGAGGAAGAGGAGGGAATGGGCAGAGTGGGCGGGCTCTCTGATTGACGTCTCTCACAGCCAATCCAAATATTTCTGCAGCAACATGAGTTTCCAGGAAACTGACCGGTGAAATAGAGGTGACTTTGAGCAGCAGATCAGGTGGGGATTTAAAGTTGTTAGCGATCCATCTGAATAAAAGCTCATTTAATTATGAGGGGCCTTGAAAAGGTGAGTAGTCAAAAACTTTTCCCCAGGGTATGGGAGCCCATAACCGGAAGGCATGAGAACTAAGGGATAGCATGAGCTGCAGATGCTGGAGCCAGAGCTGACACAGCATGCAGCTGGACGAACGCAGCAAGCCAGGTACATCAGAGATGCAGGAAAGTTGACCACTTTCTGCTCCTCTGATGCTGCCTGGCCTGCTGTGTTCTTCCAACTGCATACTGTGTTTGTATGGGAACTAAGGGGTAGATTTTTCGCAACGAGGGTGGTGCATTAATGGAATGAACTGCCAGAGGAAGTGGTGGAGGCAGTACAATTACAACATTTAAAAGACTTCTGAATGTTTATATGAATAAGAAGGAGTTAGCGGGATATGGGCCAAACACAGGCAAATGGGACTAAATCAGTTTGGGATATCTAGTCGGTGCAGACGGATTGGACTAAAGGGTCTGTTTCTGTGCTGTATGATTGTATGCTATTTCTGTTCCCCTAAAAGTTTGACAGAGATTACTAATGTGGGAATAGCATTCTTTATCCTCGGAGCTTTCAAACTGACAGCATCAGCGTGGGATGTGTATCCGTGGATGTGTTTGACAGCAGATCAGAAGAGGAAGAGCCACAGCATCCAAGGCAGTGATGATGTGCAGTGGTGGGATCGGCACATGCGCAGGAGAGTGAAGAACGGGAAGACAGGACACAGGAAGGAGGGCCTAAGGGCGTGAATTTGTGATCAAGGAATAACTTGTTCTTCAGGACATTGCAACTCAAAAATTAATATTTTGCCTGAGGGAGTGACATGGTGAGTGATATGGTGATTGATCCCTCAGTAAAGTGAAGTAAAGGAAAGGTCTTGCATCCCCCGACTTGGGAATAGCAGACAGGCACACACTGTGGAACAGTCTCTCACTGAGGACTCAGCCCCTTCAGCAAAGGAGGAGAGGGAGTTGAAGAAAATCATGTTTCCTTTTCCTGTTTTACAGAAGGATTGCACTGTACTACACTAGAGAATACAGAGACGACAGATACCGCAGATCGATCCTGACCACCACCCAGGGAACAACAGCACAAATGTGGGAAGAATCCAGTCCCCTCACAGCATCGCTTAGCACAGAGAAAGTTAGGTAGTGAAACCGTCATCTGGAAATTGGTCAGGTCAGGGGAGCTTTGACATATCATGAGATCTGAAACTGGTCAGTGGTCTGTAGTCTTCGATCATAACCTATGTTTCTGAAGGTTCGGCTGTGGGTGATCAGTCAGGGTGAGGCTGGGAAGAAATGTGAGTGGGCTCCAAGTGTGGTGAGAGCTTCAGTTATTTATTGAGCTTCGTAACCTACAGACTTATTCCTACAGGTGTGAGGCTATTCGTTTCTGAAGTTAATGATGAGGGCTCCACAGATTTACAAGAAGTCCTACTACACAATGTGTATCTGTTGTAAAAACTTAATTCAAGAGCGGCTAATGGAAGAGAAAGCTTTAAGTGTGAGGTACATGTCTGAGATTTCAGTCATCGATGTTTCAACCATTCCTCCTTAGAGAAAAATCCTTCAAGTGTTTTGTAACAAAGGGTTTTCAAAATCATCAGCCCTTTTGGTTCATCAACTCATTCACATAGGAGGGAAGCCATTCACGTGTGAGGCGCATCATAGTTCATCCTCATAACTATCCTCCCACTGTACACCAACACACTGAGACAGAAGTGAAACTATTTTCAGAGATAGTAGGAACTGCAGATGCTGGAGAATCTGAGATAACAAGGTGTAGAGCTAGGTGTAGGGTCTAGGCCCAAAACATCAGCTTCCTGCTCCTCTGATGCTGCTTGGCCTGCTATGTTCATCCAGCTCTACACCTTGAAACCATTTTCATGTGGTTCATGCAGCAAATCATTCTCAAATTTACCACAACTCATCTTGCACCAACACATTTTCAGTGGGGACAAACCATTCACATGCAATAAGTGTAAAAAATCCTTGTCACAGTCATCAACTCTTTCCAAACACCAACAGATTCACACTGGGGTGAAACCATTTGTGGGCAAAGTGTGCACCAAATCATTCATCGACACCCTCATACATTAATGCATTCACATAAGGGAGAAACTGTTCATGTGCAAGGTGTGTGACAAATTAATCTGAGACTCACTGACTTTCTGTGTACAACAACACATTCACACTGGGGAAGAAACCATTCCAATGTGAGCTATGTGATAAATCATCTCACAGCCATCATACCTTTGTGGACACCAATGTGTGCACACAGGAGAGAAACTATTCACATGTGAGAGTGTGCCAAATCATTTTTGGACTCATCAACACTTCACGCACACTAACACAGTCACACAGTGAAGAAACCATTCAAGTGTAAAGTATAGGAAAAAAAATCTTTCTCAAAGTCATCCAAACACCTGGCTCCATCTGTGAACCCACACAGGTCAGTAAGCCATCAATTGCCAGTATTATGATGTTTTTGAAGTTCCTGGGCACCAGAGGATACACATTGGGAAGAATCCTTTCAAATGTGATGTTTGTAACCAGGTTTCCACCTGCTTATGGAGTCATAAAATTGTACAGCATGGAAACAGGCCCTTCAGTCAAACTCATCCATGCCAACCGGATATTCTAAGTTAATGTAGTCCCATTTTGCAGCATTTGGCCCATATCCCTCTAAACCCTTCCTATTCATATACATCCAGATACCTTTCAAATGTTGCAATTATGCCAGCCTCCATCACTTCCTCTGACACCTCATTCCATACATGCACCACTGTCTGCATGAAAAAGTTGCTCATTAGGTCCATTTTAAATCTTTAAATCTAGCCACTTAGTTGCACCCCTGCTGTGAGCTCCCCCACACAGGTTTCTCCAAGGTCAGCTGTAAATTTCGCTGTTTGTTTATTTTTCTTAGAACTCCAAAGTTCAGAGATACTTGAAACTGAACAGCGGAGGCAGTCAGCTGTGCAGGTTTATTTCTCTATTTGATTCACTTCCTACGTGGTCACTGCCTTTGTCTCTGTCCTCCTTTTTAAAGTGCTGTTGTTTTGATCTCTTCTTGTCCCCAATGTTCCAAAACAATTCTCCAATCCGATAAGATACCACGCAAGTGAGAAACTATTTGGTTGAAATAATAACTGGAACAAAAGCATCACTGTTGTCAGACCTCTTGGAACATCAATAAACCTACACAAAAGACAAATCTTCTGGATAGAACTGGACATTCTTCAATTAGTTTCAGCACCTCTGATCTATGGAGGAGATGAATCAGCCAGGAATCCCGTTGCTCATCAGCGATCCCAGTAGGGAAGTCAGGGGGAGGGCAGGATGTGTCTCGGCTGTGACAGTCTCCATTGTCTCATTAGACTCACTGTCCAGCACTGCACATGCTGAATGTCCACTGAAACAGGGCACTAGAGGCCAGTCAATGTCCACAGTCTGTCCTCCAGGTCAGTACCTTATTGATTAGAGGGAATGTGAGGAGGGAAACAGGGCATCAATCTATAAACAACAACATATTTTTACAGCACCTTAAATATACTAAAAACTCCCAAGGTATTTCATGCAGACACAATCAGGTAAAAATTAACATGAACATGGAGAAGGAGATATTAGGAGAGTATCACTAAAGGTTTGGTCAAACCTGTCAGGCTGAAGGAAGCTGCAATTTTTTTTATATTCAGGCACGTGATGGAGGCATTGCTGGCTGAGGCAGCATATATTGCCCATCCCTGGTTGCACTTGGGAATGTGGTGGTAAGCTAGCTTTTTGAACCGGTACTGTTTTTGGGTTAGGTACACCCAGAACGTAGTATGGGAATTCCAGGATTTTAAGCCAGTGACACTGAAGGAATGACAATATATATATCTGAATCTTGAGCTCAGTGGCTTGGAGGGGAACTTGCAGGTGGTGGTGTTCCCATGTATTTACTGCCCTTGACTTTCCAGAAGATGGTAGTTGTCAGTTTGGAAAGTGCAAAGGAACTTTGGTAAATTTCTGCGGTGTATCTTGTCGATGGTACACAGTGCTGCTACTTAATGTCGAGTGTGGAGGAAGTGAATGTTTGTGGATGTGGTGCCAGTCACATGGGTTGCTTTATCCTGGATGTTGTCAAGATTCTTGAGTGTTTTTGGAGCTGCACCCATCCAGTCAAATGGAGAGTATTCCATTGCACTCCTGACTTGTAATTTGTAATGGTGGACAGGCTTTGGTGAGTCAGGAGGTGAGTTATTTGCTGCAGTATTCCTCGCCTCTGATGTACTCCTGTAGCCATTGTATTTATACAGTGAATCCAGTTCAGTTTCTGGTCAGTAGGAACTCCCAGGCTATTAGTAGTGGGGATTTTGGTGATTATGATCCCATTGAATATCAAGGGCTATAGTTAGACTTTCTTTTGGAGCAGATATGTGACTAAATTTTAAAAAAGAGATGAAGATGCAGAGAGGTTTAAGAAGTGAATTCATGATCATGGAGCCTGAATGACTTAAGTTACAGCAATCATTGGTGAAGATAGTAGATGGACGTACTAAACACCAGAATTTGACAAGTACAGAGATGTTGGTGGGAGATGGGGCAAAGGCTGACAGACATGAAGAGATGAAGTCAGGGAGCAATTTGTACCTGACTGTAAGAATTTTAATTGGAGGCAGTGGGGCCTGGGAGTTGGTGTAGGTCAGTGAACACAGTGGTGATAGGTGTGAGAGTTAGGATAGGGAGTGCAGAGTTTTAACTCTGCTAAAGATTATGGAGGGGGAAAGAATAGAAGCAGGACAGAGCAACATTGGAATGATATACGCTAGTCTGGAAGAAACAACACAAGAATGAGAATTTCAGAAGTAGATAGACTAATGTGAGGCTTGGGGGTGCTGTTGGAAATTGTTGATGTTACAGAGGGGGAAGTAGGTGATCTTTGTGATGGACAGGGTATAGAGTCGGGAACTCAGTGGGAGGTTGAAGAGAATGACACTGATCAATTGTTGATGGCATTGAGAGTGGAGAGGACAATCGAGAGGAATTTAAGGAATGTTGAAACTGGAATAATCTCTTCGACCCATTACACCATTCAATTCAATCATGGCTAATCTGTATCTTAAATCTATTTACCTGTCTTGATTCAATAAACCTTTAATTTTCGTGCTTAACAATAAACCTAGTTGTTGTGGTTTCGAAATTTTCATTTGGCTTCCAGCCTCAATTTAATTTTGTGGAGCAGAGTTCTTTATTTCCAGTACCTTTTTTTGTGAAGAAGTGTTTGATCACATCTCGATGAACAGCCTCACTCTAATTTTAATGCACTGCCCCTTGTTCTCAAATCTCCCGCTAAAGGACTATTTCTGTCTGTTGTATTCTGAGTTTCCCCTGATGTAAGTGTGTGTTAATGAAGAGAGCCAGCTCTCAAAAGTGGATATGGGATAAAATCGGACCCTACTTTAGTTGGTGATGTGAAATACAGACAGATCCTCTTCAGGTGTTTGACGAATACCATGGAGAATGTTTGTACTCTCCTGTCTGGAGTATGGGGAAGGAGTGGGGGTGAGTTTCTACAGACCTGCATTTCCTCAGCCCAAGATAACTCAATATGTGATACGTTCACCTTACACTCTTTCAAGATTTATTTCACATTCTGGGAAAGATCTTGAATTATGTTGAAATGTTTTGTTATTTTGATGTAAGTTGAATAATGTGTTGTTTGTCTTTTGTTTTTTAAATCTTCTTTATATCCATAATAAATTATGTTTTCTCCTTGCCTAACTTACCTATCAGGATGATGTGTTTCTATTTGACCCTTTTAAGAGTCCTGTACACAATATATTTGTCAACACGACTGTGAACTGGGATACTTTCTCATCAATGTGTTTAAAATTTCCTGTTCACAGGAAATGAAGATTGCCCTTGGGAAGAAAAATCACATTCACATATATAAACTTGCACAGGGTGCGTGCAAACACTTTACAGCCAATAAAGTAGTTGTTGAAGTGTGGTCACTGTTGCAATGCAGAAAACATCATGGTTAATGTATGCACAGCAAGCTCCCACAAACTGCAATGCAATAATGACTAATAATCTGCTTTTATGATTGTCAGAATGGGATCCATGTTGGCCAGAGATCATGCATAACTCCTTCGGTTTTCTACATCATAGTATCATTGATCTGAGTGGGCAGATGGGACTTTGCATTAGCTCATCTGAACGATGCCTGACGTTGCAGCACTCTGTCATTACTGCACTGGAGAATGAGCTGAGCTTCAGTCTTTGCAGCGAGATTTGCCCCTACAACTTTCTCACTTGGAGATTAGAGTACTAACTTAAGCCACAGCTGACAATGACTTATAATATTTCATAAGAATAAAGAAATTAGGAACAGAAGTAAATCATTTAGACCATTGTGCCTGCTGTACTAATCAAAATGATCATTTAGCTCTGCCATTTTCCCCTACTATCCCCAAATCTTTTTCTGTCTCGAGCATCCATGAATCTATTGATTTCTGTCTTGAATGTGCTCAAAGATTTCAGTATTTGATTCAATTTCTAACGAGTTAAGTCCCAAGACTGTGTACAGAATGGTTTTTCTCCTGTAAACGAGAAGCCTGAAATCTGGTTTGAGTTAAAGTGGGAGCAAGTTAGAGCTGCAGACTTCAATGTTGTTCTTTGTGTCTGATTTCCTCAAGCTAGACACAGAAAGTCCAGACAGATTCAAGGAGTCTTCTGCACCACCAGGCAATCCACAAGGGAGAGATCTTTCAGGTGTGGGGTTTACAATGAAACTCTGTGACGTGACATCAATGACATTCCTGAACAATGGTTCCATTTCTTTTTCCTGCGTAGATATCTGTGCCCTGTGCACATTGTGTATTTAAATCGAAGTGGAAGATGTAGCGGAAGATTACCAAGTGTACATGTGGTTCCCAGTGGCTTCATGGCCATACAGATCCCAGGGAATATTGCTCCTTAGAAATCAGAACATTCACAATGTTGTCACGACTCCCTGGTGCAGTATACTGGAATCTAGCTGCACTATTCCCAGAGTCGTCTTAACCGTGAAATGATTCAATTGAAAATGCAAAAGTTCCAAACTTATTTTACTGACAAATCCAGGTTAAAAGAATTCACTCATCAGATTTCTCTACAAAATAGGAAATGTTATTTAATTCAAATCAATTTTTTTAAACTGAAGGCAGAAATGAAACACGAACGACTAGCTTAGAATTCACTGTTACTTCAATTCTACCCTTTTGAAAAATTTTCCATAAACATACAAACAGGGTCACAAAGAGACAAGTCACAAATATTAAGTTGAGGCTTGCAGGGGGAGGGTGGGGAGTAGTGTTGCTTAGCTCAGTTGACTGGACAGCTCGTTTGCAATGCAGAGAGACACTAATAGAACAGGTTCAATTCGTACACCAGCTGAGATTTACCATGAAGGTCTCAAATTAACCACTCTCCTGAGATGTAGTGACCTCAGTTTAAACAACCACCAGTAATCTCCCTCAAATTAGAGAGCAGCCCTATGGTCCTCCTGGACAATATTGATTTTACTCCCTTATATTAAAGGTTGTGGAGCAGAAACAAAAGCAGGTGAAGCACAGTTCTGGCACCAGTCTGGATTACAAGCGGTGATGAGATGCTTTCCTTCACTTCCCTTTTGACTCTTTGATGAAGACAAGAGGAGGTAGACACACTGATTCTCACCCTTTCATTCACTGGTTGAAGATTCACCCTGAAGATGGTTTCTCCTTTTTCCTTTCAAGAAGGGAACATGCAGAGAGGGAGAATAGCTAGCTGCTTGGAACATGCTTTTACTTCTGCACTCACAGAATGGAGGCCAAGAAAGATGGTTTCTCCTTCATAGGCTGAACGTTCCTGCTGTATTCTGCAAACACAAAGCTATAGCCACTGGTCAGGAACTAATCAACAAACTGCTACAATGCTGACTACTCCTGATCATACACAACTAGAGTCATAGAGTCATACAGCACGGAAACAGACCCTTTATTCCCCGCCAACTAGGTTCCCAAACTGAACTAGTCCTACTTGCCTGTGTTTGGCCCATATTCCTCCAAACCTTTCCTGTTCACACTTATCCACATGTCTTTTAAATGTTGTAACTGTACCTGCATTCACCACTTTCTCTGGCAGTTCATTCCACATATAATGACTCTCTGTGTAAAAACAGTTGTAAAACTTTCTCCTCTCACCTTAAAAATATGCCCCCTAGTGATTCAAAGAACCAATTAAAAGCTTGTGTCTGGCAAACTGCTCCTGGACACAAACCCACAGCCACTCCCACTGCTTGACAAAGGTCACAGTGTAGATACAACTTACAATAAGTCCTGCTAACTCATTTTTCCAAATTTCAACATTTTTTTTTTTACAGTCCCTTGCTTTTCCCATTTTTAAGTCAACCATCCAAAAAAGTGTGGCCATCACAACATTGAACAGGGTTGAATTGAGCATTGATCAGTCTTCTCCATGCACTTCTCCCTCACCCTAGGCACATTCGGAATTGCCTGTTGTGAAAGACTGTGTCAACAACTGTCCTGATCCAGGTTGGAACAATGATGGACAATTTTTTTGGTGCCAGACCTATGAAAGTGTGAAATATGGTGTAGTCCCTGGTGTCAGGTAGAATGGACATCTTAAGGGATTGTCTTCAATGATTATTGCTGATGGACCATTCTGCTTTCATCCTCTCAGGAACTTCTGTTGTTTGGAAAGTTCTAACTGAGCATGAAATAAATCTTGAGGAACAACCCACTCTTTTGGGGAAAGCTCAGTGTTTGACTTTTGTGTGGTTTTGAGCTTGTTTTCAAATCCCTTCATATCTTCATCCCTCTTATCTCTGTAATCTCTTCTACCTCTCAGTACTGCTTAGGGCAGGCCCAGGGTTTTAGTTTTGTTTTCGGTTGAAGTTGGGGTTTGAAGGTGCTAAATACACCTCTCTCTGCTGCAGTTAAAAGCTTGAGTTATTTCTTGGTTGCTAAATGGTTTGCTTTCTCCTGGACTGGAAATAGCACGTGAGACAATCTGTTTTGCTGAATTTGCCTTTGCCTTTGCCAAGCGTGTGTTTATGGGATGCTACCTATATTGGAACAGTTGATTATTAGTAGTTAAATAATATGTTCTCTTGTTAAGTGTTTTGATAGAGTTAATGTTCTGTAAATTCTTTTTTTTTTGCTTGTATTTTAACTGGGTCTAAGAATAAAGTGTGTTTTGCTTAAAGACCAGTAGTTAGACTAAACAAATCACATCTGGAACACATCACTTTATACTTGCGTTTAAATAAGATAAAAAGTTAGGGTCTAGGCCATCTCCTTGATACATTTTGGTAGTGATGGTGTGGGGTGGGGGGGGGGGGGAAAGAGGGTGGTTTGGTCATTGTTGCCTTCCTTTCCTCAACCATCCTTTTGTCCATTCCTGACATGTGGGATTGTAGAGAGCTGCCTTTGGTTGTGAGTTGAAGTACAAAAGCCTTTAAAAGACACTAATAAAAATTAGCACACCAATTACAAAAACTAAGAAAATAAAAACAACTAATTACTATAAAGTATGAAGACTAAGAAATTTTAAATGTATTCCACCTCTTACAAAATTATCTTGTCGATATTTACAAAATGCATTGATCATGAAGTCAGTTGGATCACATTGTCCCTTCATTATATAATTGTTTCAGTTGGTCTCAATTGTTTTTCAAAGTTTGTTTTCATAAAACTCCTCAACAAATAGGCACCTAACACAAGTGTATCAGTTCTGGCTAAGTGTTTGTTTCTTTTCACCATAATCCATCTCAAATTGACTGTATCAGGAATTTTAAATGTAACTTATGTCAAGAGTAAGTTGATGCTTTGCGATCTTCAACACTGGTTTATTAAACATCAACCATGAAGCTGATACCAACCACAGAAATGACCATGGTCCCAGATGGGAATAACGAGAGTTGTGAGTTTCTGCCAGTCTACATACCGTGACCGGTAATTATTTCACAAACTACAAGCTACAGATGATAGTTTATTTCAATTTTGTCACATAAAGCAGAAAAATAGTTAAACTAGTCTAACAGAATCATAATGACATTACTACCTCAACTGAGTAGAGTTTCTGCTTTCATCTTGTTTATGATAGAATTTAAAAGGGTTCATGCACTATCACTCTGATCTTGAAAAGGCTGGAGAAGAGATAGACAAAGCAGGAAAGACACAGAGAATTGAATAAGGAGGGATCAAAAGCAAATCAATGTGGAGAATGGAGGAAGGAACCAGAAGTAGGAGGTAAAGGAGGAGAAGAATAGAAGAAATTGCTTCCATCCTTCCCTCCGTGGTACATTCCTCCAGTCTCAATCCCTCATTTATTCCTCACTCCTGTGTTCTTCTCCGGTGCATGTGCTGATTCCACCACTGCACAGCATCTCTGTGCTGGATGCTGCATGTTCCTCTTCTGATCTGCTGTCAAACACATCCAAGGCTGATGTTATCAGTTTGAAAGCCTCCGAGGATGAAGAAAACTATTCCCACACAAGAAATCTCTGACAAAGGTTTAGCAGGGAAACTGAGACAGCTACTGCAATAAGTGAGGTTGTATTTAGATGGGGCAATGATAAATTTAAATCCACACCTGATCTGCTCCTCAAAGTCACCTCCATTTCACTGGTCAGTTTTAGAAGCTTCAGGAAACTCATCTTGCTCCAGAAATAATTGGAACAATTTGAATTTCAAACAATGTTACAGACGGTGTATAAAATGATCACAGCCCTCAAACCTATATTTACATATGATGACATCAGATATCATATTCATACAGCAAGACATTGTGCTGAAAGGCATTTCTTCAAAAATATCCGATTCATTAAAAAAAACAAGCTTGTCTGCACTATTATTTGCAGGTTACTCCACATACAAAACCCATCAAGAAAAGCTATCACATCTGAATCTAAAAACTATTGTTCTTATTTATCAGTTTCATTTTTATCTGCTCATATGCATATGGCACTCATGATACTTGAAGCATTAGAATACAAGTTTATGTTGATTGTTCATCTCATGTCTGCCGTCATCTCTCAGGAGAATGTTGCTATTACAGCATGTGTCGCTGCTATTGTATTTGTTGTTGATGATCTGCACCATTTCTTGGGGAATGGTTGACCTCTGAGATTGATGGTTGTTCATTTCTGATCTCACTTAGTGAAATCAGATCAGCTTCATCAGCTGTCTGCTGAGAAAGAGCGGCTTCTCTGATAGCACACAGATATCTTCATTTGCAACAACAGGTCTGGTCATTCACTTTTAGCGTCTATTATTGAAATGAGAACTTCTCTACACAGTTCCCAAGTTACCTCGCTTTTGTGGAATGTGTATATTTATACTCTGACTAGCTCAACAACTCTCTGTTCTAGTAATGATTCAGTTGTCTTCAAAGTAGAATTTTGTTTTCCTTTCATTTTGATCTTGTCACTCACTCCTGCTATTCCTTCCAGCCTTAGTAGATTTAAGTATCGGAAGAGCAATCTTATTGTAGCAAGATCATTCGTTGCTGGACTGGACAACATTCCATTCTTTCAGGATGTAGATTGCTCCATTCTAAGATTGCCTGACATACATCAATGCAGGATTTAATTGGTTTGTCAGAGGATCAAGTGGGGAGTTGTGAGGGGTCAGTGTGTAATTAGGAGGTTAGTTACACAGTTGCCAAGGAGGTGGCCATGGTTGTAGCTGTCCAACCTTTCCTGGATAAACATTCCTGTACATAATCTAATTCAGAGTCAAGAGTCTTTGTCACAGGGTCTTGGGGAGTTATAATTGTCTATTAGCAATATCTATCTGCTCCCTGGTGCTTTACTTCCAAATGATACCTCTACAAACAAAATAACATCCTGTGCAGATCCTATGGAACAGATGATTTGTCATCATGTAAATTTCTATATCAGGTCAGGATTTTCAGTGGTATTGGGCACAGAACAAAAAGCTACTTTCACTCCCATCAAACAATGAATCAGAACACCTGCGGTGAAAAAGATGCTTTGAATTGGCTTGTGGTCAGACTCCACCATTGTTCGCTCTCTCAAAAATAGGTGCTGTGGGAAATCTTCACAAACAAATAGCCATGCTCTCTTTCTCAGTCTGTGTACAGTGTTATTCAGTGTGTGTTAACTCTCTGGATACAAACCCAACAGGTTGCCCTCACTGCATGGGGGCTGCTCCAAGTCCTGTGTCACTGACATCACACTGCAGGGTGGCTCCATTGTTGACATCATAATCCCTCAGCACTGGTGATGTCATCACTCGGTGTTTGATGGGAGTGAAAGCTGCTTCTTGTTCTGTGTCCCAGTCCCACTGAACACCCTGCACCATGAGACTATGTGCAGGTAAACACTCAGATAACAGACTGGCAGGAATTTGTGTACGTTCACTGATATTCCAGCAATTCCAACAACTCTGTGAAGGTTTTATTACAGAATTAACAGCGACAAACTACCTTCTGTGTTAGTGCATTGACGGACAGGGACATACGCTTTTATGGGAAAGCTTTGTCACAAACGTTGCACCTGAACAGTTCTACCATATGAATTCTGTGCTTTTCCAAAATCATAGCAAAATGTTCATTGCAAACAAACATGACTCAAAGGGTTACTCCCCTTTGTGGATTCTCTGATGGAGGAGAAGGCTCCATGACCTCGAGAATGATTTGTCACAGACCTCACATGTAAATGGTTTCTCCCCTGTGTGAATGCGTTGGTGTGCATAGAGGTTCCCTGATCGTGAAAACGATTTATCACACACCTTACACCTGAATGGTTTCTCACCAGTGTGAATACGTTGATGTGTATGGAAGGTCGATGATTGCGAGAACGATTTGTCACACACCTCACACGTGAACGGTCTCTCTCCTGTGTGAATGCGTTGGTGTTTACGAAGTTCCGCCAAAGTTGAGAATGCTTTATCACACACCTCACACCTGAATGGTTTCTCTCCTGTGTGAATGCGTTGGTGTACAAGGAGGCTGGATGATTGTGAGAAAGATTTGTTACAAACCTCACATTTGAATGGTTTCTCTCCCGTGTGAATGGGCCGGTGTTTCACCAGGCCTGATAACTGTGTGAAGCCCTTGTTACAAACCTCACATTTAAATGGCTTCTCCCCAGTGTGAATGCGTCGGTGATTTTTGAGCGTCAATGGCCTTGCAAAAGCTCGATCACAAACCTCACACTTAAATGGTTTCTCTTCCATTTAGCTGCCCTTGTGTTAACAGTTGTAAGGCAGCCGCACCTAGTCTGTACTAAACCCTTATAAGGTTGGGTAACCCTCCTCACAGACCTCTCTTTTAAACAACCTCACACCTGCAGGAATGAGAGAGTGGTTCATGATATGTCAAAGCTCCCCTTATCCAACGGATTTCCAAATGATGGTTCACTGCCCAACCTTCTCTGTGTTCAGCAATGCTGTGAAGAGACTGAACATCTTCCTAGAGTTGTGCAGCTGTTCCTTGGGTGATGATCAAGAGCTTTCTGCGGTGCCTATCCTCTCTGTATTCTCTGGTGTAGTACGGTGCAATCTTCTGGAAAACAGGAAAAGGAAATATGATTTCCTCCAACTCCCTCTCCCACTTTGCTGAAGGGGCTGACTCCTCAGTTCTTTTTCATTCTTACTTTTAGAGAATGTTGGGGTCACTAGCTTGGTTAGCATTTGTGCCCATCCCTCAGTGCCCCTGTGCTGAGCTGCCTTCTTGAACCATGACAGTTAACTGGGCTTCAGGTGTAGCTATAACTACTCTGCCGGTCAGAAGGGAGTTCCAGGACTTTGCCCCAACAATAGCAAAGAATATTGATATAGTTCCAAGTCAGAATGGTGTATTGGTTCTCAGCTGCCTTTGTTTGAGTCAAAGAGATTTACAGCACAGAAAGACGAGCCTTGGCCCATTGTGCCTGTTTTACTCATCAAGCAGCTGTCTCCTCAAATCAGATTTTCCAGCACTTGGCCTGTATCCTCCTCTGTTGTGACATTTCAAGTGCTCATCTCAGAACTTCTTGAATGCTGTGAGGGCTTCCACCTCCAACATTCTTTCAAGCAGTGAATTCTAGCTATTTTAGTGAAAATTTTAGTGTCTCAAATCTCTTATAAAGCCTCTTCCCCTTCCCTTAAATCTGTGACCCTTGATTACTGAGCCCTCTATAAAGGGATAAGTTTCTTCCAATGCAGTCTATCTATGGTCCCTATTAACCTGTTCACCATGATCAGGTGCCCCCAGCCCCTCAGCCTGTTTGGTCTCTCCTCATAGCTGAAACACTCCAGCCCAGGCAACATCTGGTGAATCTCTTCAGCACTCTCTCTAATGCAATTACATCCTTCCAGCATTGTGGCAATAAGACCTGGACACATCAATCCAACCTAACCAACCTTGTACAGCTCCACCATAACCTCCCAACTTCTTCGTCAATACTTTAACTTGTAAAGGCAAGTATCCCATTTGCCTTCTTAACTACATTATCTACCTGTCCTGCTGCCCTCAAGGATCCATGGACACCCACACCAATGTCCCTCTGTACTTCCTGGAGACCTACCAATCTTCATGTGCTCCCTTGCCTTGTTCGTCCACCTAAAACTCATCACATCACACTATTCAGAATTAAATTCTATTTGCTCCCTGTTCTGCGGCCAATCCAACAATAAGGATCCCACACATTCTTACCTCCTTAGCCAATCTCCCATGTGAAACCTTGTCAAAAGCCTTTCTGAATTCCATATAGGCTTTAGCAACTTCACCAACCTCATCTACACACCGATTCACCTCCTTGAGAAATTCAAGCAAACTTGTTAGACATGATCTCCCCTGAGAAAGTCATGCTTACTACACTTGATTAATCCTTGCCTCTTTGGGTGGAGATTAATTCAGTCCCTCAGAATTTTTTCCAGTTGTTCCCCTACCACTGATGTTGGACACACTGGCCTGTCATTCCCTCGTTTATCTCTACCATTCTTACTAAATAATAGTACCACATCACACCATAAGACACAGGAGCCAAAGTAGGGCATTTAGCCCATCGGGTCTGCTCTGCCATTCAATGAGATCATGCTGATCTGATAATCCTCAGCTCCATTTTCCTGCCTTTTCCCTACAACCTTTGATTCTCAGCTGATTAAGAAAATTCCCTTACTGATCTCAACCTGAATACTCCCTTTTGAGATCCAATCTCGATATCCTTCTGCGAGAAAGAATTCTACATTTTGACTATCCTCTGAGAGCAGAAATTCCTCCTCACCTCTGTCTTAAATGTGAATCCTCTTATTTTGAGATTATTTCCTCTAGTCATAGACTACCCACAAGGGGAAGCAACCTTTCCTCATCTACCCTGTCAAATGTCTCAAGAATCTTAAACGTTTCAATAAGGTCGCTTCTCATTCTTCTAGATTCCAATAAGTACATGCCCAACCTACTTAACCTCTCCTCATATGACAGTCCCTTCAAACCTGTTATCTGCCCAGTGAATCTTCTCTGAACAGCCTCCAACCAATACATCTTTACTTAGATAACGGACCCAAAACTGTTCAGTCTCCCAGCTGTTGTCTCATTAATGCCTTGTATATTTTTAGCAAAACCTCCTACTCTTGTACTCCAATGCCTTTGAAATAAAGGCCACGATATAATTTCCCTTCCCTAATACCTGAACTTGGGTGCATACATGTTGTCAATCATGGACAAGAAATCCCAAATCCCTCTGTTCTGTAGTTTTCCGTAGTCATTCTCCATTTAATTAATGTTTAGCTCCTCTATTCTTCCTGTCAAAGTGCTTAATCTCACATTTTCCCACATTATATTCCATCTACCAAGTTTTTGTGCATCCCGTTAAACTGTCTCTATCCATTTAGAGACTTTTTGCATCATCCTCACAATTTGCCTTCCCATTAACTTTGGTGCCATCCACAAACTTGACTTTAGTGCATTCACCTTCTTCATCCAAGTCATGTTATAAGATATATAGGAAATAATTGTGGCCCCAGCACTGATTTTTGTGGCAGTCCTCTAGTTATGGGAGCCATCTGAAAATGCTCCCCTTATCACAACTCTCCATTTTCTATTAGTTAGCCAGCCATCTATCCATGCTAATATACTATTTCCGTCATCATCGGCTCTTATCTTTTTCAGTATGTGTGCTACCATCTCAAGTGCCTTTTGAAAATCCAAATATATTGCATCCACTGCTTTCCCTTTATTTATCCTGCTAATTATCTCCTTAAAAAAATCTAGTAAATTTGTCAGGCATGTTTTCCCCTACATGAAGTCATGATAACTCTGCTTGATCATATCATGTATGTCTAAATAAATGCTATTACATCCTTCTTAATAGACTCTGACATTTTCCCAATAACAAACATTAAGTTACATTTACCCAATAACGGACATTAAGCTAACTGGCCTATTGTTAACTGCTTTATATTTCCATCCCTTTTTAAATAAAGGCATTACAAGAGCAGTTTTCCAATCCTCTGGGACTTTACCACAAACTAACAATTATTGGAAGATTATGTTAGTGCTTCTATTATCTCTGTAGCTACTTCCTTTACTATCCTAAGATGTATCTAATCAGGTCTTGGGGAGTTATCAATCTTTGACCTGATTAGTTTCCCTAGCACTTTTTCTCCAGTGATAGTTATTGTACTTATTTCCTCTCCTCTTCTTGCCCCTTGATTATTCAGTAATGTTGGAAAACTATAAATGTCTTCTACTGTGAAGACTGATGCAAAGTATTTATTCAACTTCTTTGCCATTTTCTGGTTCCCCATGATACTTCCCCAGCCTTGTTCTCTAAGGTGCATATTTTCACTTTGGCTTCTCTCTTGCTTTTTATACACTTAAATAAGCTCCTGTATGTCTTGATATTACTCACAAGTTTACCCTCAAAGTTTACGTTCTCCATCTTTTGTTGGTTTTTTTCAAGACCTTTGGCTTACTAGTAATCTTTGCCACATTGTGTATTTTTTTCTTTCAATGTTTTGCTATCCTTAACTGCCCTGGTTAACCATGTCTGGCTTATCTGCTTACTAGAATCCTTCTTCCTCACTGAAGCCACGAGGAAAAGCCATTAACTACTTTCTTCATCAACTGTTATTGTTCCTCTGACGTCTTTGCTGCTAAACTCCTTTCCCAGTCCACTCCAGCCAGCTGTGCCCTCATTCCTTGACAATTAACTTTTTTAAGCTTAGCACAGTTGTTGCTGGTCGAAGATCCACCCACTCAAACTGAATATGAAATTCCACCATGTTACAGTCACTGTTTCCTACAGGATCATTGACCCTGGCATCATTTATTAAGCCTGTCTCGTTACAGGTCACCAGATCCAAAATAGGCCGACCCCTCGTTGAATTGACTACATATTGTTCTGGGAAACAGTCCTGATTACACTCTGTGAATTCCTCCTTATGGCATCCGAAGCATCCCAATCTGCATGAAGATTAAAGTCATCCATGTTTAACGTATTGCATTTGTTACATGCCTTCGTTATCTTTTGATTGATTCTCTGTTATACTGTATAGCTATTACTAGGGGTCCTATAAATTACTCCGACCAGTGCTTTTTATTTTCCTTTTTTATTTCTCACCTCCACCCATGCAGATTCTGCACCTTTCAATCCAAGATTGTGTCTTGTTATTGTACTTATTCTTTCCTATACCAACAATGCCACTGTACCACTTATTTTCTTCCTTGGAAAAGTTGCCTAATGTTGAATATTTAGTACCCAGCTATGATCTCCTTGCAACACCCACCAGTACTCTCGTGTCTCTCCTGTGACCAGAGAGGATTTCAGAATTAATGCCAGAGCCCCTGCAAATTACACGCCCCCCACCCGACTCCCACTGCAGCCTGGGATATACCATATCTGGGCCTGGGGTTTATCCACTTTTGAGGCTGCTAAAACTGCTAATACCTCCTCACTATCAATATGAATTTGTTTAACCACATCACAGCACCCCCACCCTGAATTCTGACCCTGACATCTACATTGTCCGTCTCTAAATGTGAATACAAATGCAATGCATTTATTTAAAACCTTAAAAACATCACCTGACTCCAGATTGCACCTTCCATCTCAAATGGGCTATACTCTTTCCTGGTTATCCTCTTGGCCCTAATGTAAATTTTAAAAGTATAGTGGTAGAAGTTATGTGTTTGGAATGAGCTTTAATAGATGATGCAGTGCATCTTATAGCTGGTACACTGCCGCTACTATTGGTATGAAATGAATTAATGTTGAAGGTGATGGATGAGCTGCAAATCATGTGAGCCATTTAGTCCCGGGTGGTGCAACTTGCTGAATGTCATTCAGGAAAGTGGAAAGTAACTGTTAAACAGAGAAGGTTCGAAGAGATGTCTGCTCACAGATCGCATGAAACTATCATGAACAGGCAGAGACAATAATCCAAAAGGCTGCTTCTACTCCTCCGGTAATATTTAGGTGGGTTGTGAAAGACATCTAGTTTGCCCATTCTCCCCTCTTCCTCTTCAACAATTAATCAACTCACAGTCCACAGGATAATAACCAGCTCCCAACACACACACAGAAAGAACAACAGCAGATCAGTAAGAATCCTCAGACACTCAGCACCTCCCAGATAATTATATTCTCACCTTCTCATAGTCAGGAACGAGCCATCAACAAAACTCAGCCTGGAAATCAGGAGGGAAATGCTTCCAATAAACACACTCAATATCCAACATACAGCTCCAGTCAAACAGTTCAGCACAAAGCACTGAGTAAACAGCTCTCTCAGCTGGATCTTCTCACACAGCATAAGGGACATTTCCACCCCTGATTGCCCACAGGACAGTCAGACTGCCTGAAGATTGGTGTGGATATTATGGGATACAATTTATATAAAAGCTGTTCCTTCACTCACCATCTCCTCACTGGGTTTTCAGTCCCTATAGGAAGTGAACTAGCTCTGGAAGAGGAAGAGGAAGAGGAAGAGGAAGAGGAAGAGGAGGGAGTGGGTGGGCGGGCTCTCTGATTGACGTCTCTCACAGCCAATCCAAATATTTCTGCAGCAACATGCGTTTCCTGAAGCTTGGGCAGATCATACAGGGATTTAAACTTGTTATTTTCCCATCGAAATAAAACATCACATTGAGCTTCTGTCTCAGTTTCCCTGGTAAATGTTTGACGGAGATTTCTAGTGTGGGAATAGCATTTTTCATCCTCAAGAGGCTTCCAAACTGAAAACTTCAATGTGGGATGTATATCTCCGAGGCAGAGGTAACAGATAGTAGCGGGATCAGCAAATGAATATAAGGTCACGGGATAAAGTGGCACACGAAGACAAATTGTGCTGAATTATTCAAATCGAACTACGTCTTGAGAAATGGTGCAGGATCTGACTATTTTTCCACCCAACGTTTTCTCTGTATCAGTGGTTTTGTAATAAATATTGATCACTTTTCATTCTCAAACTCGCTTTGACATTGTCTTTTCACTGCCCTTACTGGTTCACCTTTTACTGTTCTGATTTCTTACCAGGTTGGAGTGTTCTGTTGCGAACTTGGGTAGACTACTTGTGGATTGGAATGCAAGACATGAGAATTTGATATTTGCAGAGAGATGGGGGGGGGGGGGCAAGTATGTGGTTTCTTTAAAAGATGATGTGTTTTTTTCTAGGCTTGGAGATTTTAAGAAATCTGTAGGCAGCAGCTTGTGGGTTTGCAGGTGCACAGAGGGCACCTGAATTGAAACATTTGTATCAAAGGCTGTATAGTTAGCAGCCCAAGCCACAGTTTTGTTTTGTTATCCAGATAACAAGTTTGAATTTAGCCAATTAATTTAATTCAGGCAATTAGAGGCAAAAAAGCAATTAAATTTTAATCTGATGGTTTTGACAACATAGGACCAATCCTGTTGTAAGAAATTGATATGTCATCAAGGGCATAAATATCAGGGACAGCTGCAAAGAACCAATTGCCATTAGATAAGAGCTGATCTCTTCCAGAAAGCATCATTTAAATAAAGGTATTGCTGCATTCTTAGCTAATAGTCCTGACACAAGAATTTGAAGGAGAAGGAGCTCCTGAATGAAGATCAATGGAGAAAGCACAGAACATTCTGGAAGACATACCCTGGCTGTAATTTTGAGGGACCATGTTCTCATTTTTTATTTTTGTTTATATAAGTGGGCCTTGTATTTATTGGAACAGCATATCATTAGAATTTTGTTTTATTTAGGAATAGAAAGTAGTTCAAGGAGAATTGTTTGGTTTGTTAATAGTTCAGTTAATTTGTTCACTGTTAGAGTTAGATAAATTAATTGTTACTTGTTGATTATAGAGTGAGCGTTAGGAGTTTATTTCATTTAACAACTCCTTTATAACAGATTTGGGGGTGAGAGGCAGGTTATACCACTTTTCACACTTTTAACAGATTATAGGGCAAGATGAGCCTCTGTGTTTGGTTTTAGTTATCGGGGGGTGGGGGGTGTCAACCTTCACTTTATAACAGCTCTGATTTGGATAATCAGGGATTCTAGGAATGTGCCTGTGTGTGTGATGTCAATTTGAACATATTCCTGTGCACACGGCAGAATAATGGAGGGTCAAAAGAAATCACTGACTTGACCAAAGTGTATCAGTTCAGGAAATCAGCTCAGCGAAAACAGTGACTCTGAAAGTGAGGGGGAAATGTTTGAGAGAATCAAGAAAAGGAAATGCAGTACAAGACAATATGCTTTTATTGTCATGTGTACTCCATTGTGGGAGTACAGTGAAAAACGCTTTACAATATCAGCCTTCTTATGGCAATATCTTAGGTACAAGTACCCGGGTACAATTCTTGGATACAGCAGAGGAACAGAAGTAGTTGCTTAATTGGAGAGTTGAAAATAAGTTTAAAATAGGGAAATATTAAAGGGTTAACATTACAGCGTTCTAAGGTAAGGACTGTCCCCTCACACCGGTCTCCATCCAGGATTCGCTGCCTGAATGCTTCTCTGGGGCTGCTTCCCATGTGCTGCCGCGGGGCTTTTTCCCCGCGCTGCTCTCCGCTCACAATTCACACGCTGCTCCGGGGATCACTGCTCGTGTTGTTCTGGGGCTCACTGGGTGCACTTGCAGGCCGCAGGCCGCAGACCACAAGGCCACATTGTCTGCGCTGGTTCCACTGCGACTTGGTCCCTGCTCTCTTCTGTCCGCCGTGAGTTTCTGCGGGGCTCAGCTCGTGTCCACTCCAGACCTGCGGAGGGCTGATTCCGCACCCGCTCTGCAACTCTCCTCTCTGGGGGAGGAGAGGTGGGGAAAGAGGGGCAACCACAAGAGGAGAGGAAGAAAATGGAATAAAGGAAAAGGTACTGGTGAGCAGAGGAGCTCTGAATGCAGCGTCCTACTGTGCCTCCATCTGGATGAGACTGAGATCATGTGGTTAATGTTTTGGTATGCATTGAGAATGGGAGTGGCTGTGACGACCTGTAGTTGTTGTCCGCTAGGAGACACCGACTCGGTGTTATCCGCAAGAGTGACCGCCTTCGAGTAAAAACAAATTCACCAAGCACGTCAGTTCACAGCCCTATAATTTGAGGTAGCAGATCTGGATGAGAGATTAATAGACTTTATATGCTCATTAATGTTATAAGTAATTCTTTCTGATTTTGTTAACAACAGACTCACCATTCTAGGAACCCCAAATGTAACAATCTTATTGGACCCTTGGGAGGGGAGTATTTTTCTCTGCTTTCTATACTGACTAGCTTTCAGGTTAAAGACCCAACAGGAAAAATGTATGTACAAATTGAAAACTAAAGACCTGTAGTAATTCAAGAAACAAATTGAAACCCAACTCACTAAAATAAAGGAACGGGACCAGACAACGTGTTGTAGTCGCAACACATAGGAGCGGGTGAAGCCTGTTGAGGTTCATAATGACATTATCCGTAGCAAGTGTTGGTTGGTTGATGAATTTCAACTCTGAATTGATGAGCTGGAGTCTGGGTTTAGGACACTGTGAATCAGGGAAGGGGAACACACCTGGACACGATGTTTCAGGAGGACATCACACCCTTTGATTGAATACCCCAATTTGGTCATTGGTCAGGGTGTAACTCTGACTTAGGCAGGTACAGGTTTCCAGGAGGTGGCACTTCAGGAGACTCAATCCTTATCTTGGTCAACAAGTTTGAGTTTCTTACCCTCTGTCTGGATGAGTGTGGGGACTGTTGGGAGGATGAGCAATCTGACCATAGCACTGTGGTACATGGAGTCATTTAAGTGGGGTGGGGGGAGAAAAAAGAAATGTACTTTTAATCAGAGGGACCAACTATGTAAGTAGAATGATGAAAGAAGCTCTGCTGAGGGAATATGAGCAGCTAATTGCTAACGTAAAAAGCAGAACTACAGAGGTAATAATCTCTGGATGCCTGAGCCAGGAGTTAATTGGCACAAGGTAAAGAGGTAGATGTGTAACTCAAAGTTTGGTGTAGTTTAAATCGATTCAAATTCGTAGGACCTCCCCCCAGTACTGGGGAAGGAGACAACTGTTCTGTTGGATGGGCTTCACTTAAATCATGCTAAGAGGAAAGACCTGGTGAGTCTCATAACTAGGGCTTTAAGCAAAATAATGGGAAGAGGGTTCAATTGCATGGAAAATTAGAAACTTCAAAGTGTAAGAAGAAGGTAGGTGTGCAGGTTAGTGATGAGACTGATTCATTCCAGAAAATGAAAGGCCGGAAGTCCATGCCTTTGATTGGTATTCTGACGCTGATCAATTGCACTGAGCCTTGGAGACTGCAGCTTCGGGGGAACATCGGACAGACCATGTGAATGTCATATTGCAACAAGTAATCCATCAAGAGTGTGGAAGACTGAAAATAGGACAAACATAAAGCCTTTGTATCCACATACGTGTAGCATTCAAGAATAAAATTAAGAGTGCAAATAGAAATTAAAAAATGGGTATGATTTGGTGGCAGTTCCTGAGATTGGGTTGCTGTGAGACCCGAACTGGTAGTTGGAGATCCAAGGGAAGGATGGAGAGAAAGGAAAAGGAGGTGGTGTACATTTGGCAGTAAAGGAAGAGATTAATGCTGTAGCTTGAAAATATTTTGGTACTGGAGATCAAGACGTAGGATCAGTCTGGGAAGGAAAAAAAAAACAGGAGGTCCCTGGTGGGCGTACTCTACAAGTTCCTGAACAGTAGTTTCCCAGAAGGACACAGTATAAACCAGGAAATACTGAAGGCTTGTGAGAAACATATGACAATTATCATAAGTGATTGTAATTTGCATGTAGTCTAGCTTAATCAAATTGGCAAGGGTAGCCTGTTGGGTGAATTCATAAATGTATTAGGGATTTTTTTTTTGAGCAATATGTTGGGGAAGCAACCAGAGGGCATGCTATCTTAGATTTAGTACTGTGTAATGAGTGGGCTTAATTAATGATCTCATTGTAAAGGATCCTCCAGGGAAGAGAACATAGCATGCTGGAATTTCAAGTTCAGTTTGAGGACGACAAACCTGAGTCCCACACTACTGTTCTGGTATGAAACAAAGAAATCACACAGGGATGAGGCCAGATTTGACCCTAGTGGACTGAGCAGGAAGACTAAAAGGTAGGACAGTTA
This sequence comes from Ginglymostoma cirratum, assembly GCA_024137785.1. Lineage (NCBI taxonomy): Eukaryota > Metazoa > Chordata > Chondrichthyes > Orectolobiformes > Ginglymostomatidae > Ginglymostoma > Ginglymostoma cirratum. The sequence continues at coordinate 2,674,958 of JAHRHZ010000002.1, forward strand.
ATGAATAGTGGTAGACATTTAAGGAGATATTTAATTCCTCCCAGCTGAAATATATTCCAAAGCCAAAAAATGATGGTTGGGTAATGGTGGGGGAGGGGGGATATCCACGGCTAATAAGGAAGTTAAAGAGAACATAAAGACAAAACCTAAGGCATACAATATTGCAAAGGCCAGTGGCTGGCTGGAGGATTGGGAAACTTTTAAGCAAGGGGTTCCTAAAAATGTAATTTTAAATTTATTCATTTTGTGGGATGTGGGTGTTGCTGGCTGGCTAGCATTTATTGTCAGTCCCTAGTTGCCCTTGAGAAGGTGTTGGTGAGCTGCCTTGAACCGCTGCATTCCACCTGCTGTGGGTTGACCCACAATGCCATTAGGGAGAGAATTCCAGGATTTTGACCCATAATAGTTAAGGAACAACAATATATTAGTTAGTCAGAATGGTAAGTGGCTTGGAGGGGAACTTGAAGATGGTGTCCCCATGTATCTGCTGCCTTCATCCTTCATGGGTTTGGAAGGTGAAATGAGAAGAGCAAAGGAAAATTCCGAAAGAAAACTAACACAAAATACAAAAATGGAGGGCAAAAATTTCTGTTGTCTATGGAAAGGAAGAGAGTAGCCAAAATGAATTTCATCCCTCAGGGGATGAGACTGGGGAGTTAATAATGGGAACACAGAAATGGCAGAAACACTAAATCAACATTTTGCCTCAGTTTTCATGATGGAGCATATTGAAACTGTTCTAATAGTTACAGGCAATGCAGAGGTTAAAAAAAGGAGAGACTTAAAAACAATCACCGTTGGTTGGGAGAAAGCACTTAACAAAATACTGGGATTAAAGACCAGCAAGTTCCCAGGGTGTTAAAGGAACTGCAACAGAAATAGTGGATGCATTGGTTTTACGATTCCAAAATATCCTGGATGCAGGAAACGTTCCAGTGGATTGAAAAAATGATAACATTTATTCAATATTATTCAAAAAGGGAGGGTAGCAGAAAGTAGGAAACTATAGACCAGTAAGCTTAATGTCTGTCATTGGGAAATTGTTAGAATCCATCTTTGAAGAAATAATAATAGGACATTTGGAAAATCAAAATACAATCCATCACGGTCAGCATGGTTTTATGAAGGGTAAATCATGTTTTGACTAATTTCCTAGAATTCTTTGAAGTTGTAACAAGCAAAGTTAATTATGGGGTTCCTGTAGATGTTATATATCTAGACTTCCAGAAGGCATTTGATAAGGTGCTGCACAAAGGTTAACATACAAGGTAAGAACACATAGGGTTGGGAGTAATATATTATCTTAAATTGAGGATTAGCTAACCAACAGATAGCAGTTGGAATAGATGGGTCTTTTTCTGGTTGGAAAGCTGCAAATGGTGGGGTGCTGTAGGGTTCGATTCTTGGACCCCAAATATTTACAACCTATATTAATTACTGGGATGCAGGCATAGAAGGTACAGTAGCCAAATTTGCAGATGACACTAAAATAGGAGGGAAAGTAAGTTGCAATGATGAAGTAAGAAATTTACAAGTTGATATGGATAGGTTAGGTGAATGGGCTAAAATCTGGCAGATTAAGTTTTACCTGGGTAAGTGTGAGATTATCCTTTTATTCTTCCAATCAAAATGGTTAGCCTATTATCTAGGACAACAGGTCATCTTTTAGAATAAGAGGTGGCAGATTTAAAATAGAGATGAGGATGTGAATCTATGGAATTCATGACCCCAGAATGCAGTGGATGCAGACATTGAGGAAATTTAAGGAGGAGATAGACAGACACTTTCAATGAGTAATGGGTTGAAGAGTTGTGGAGAGCTGGCAGGAAACTGGAGCTGCAATCAGCTGTGATTGTATTAAATGTTGGAGCAGGCTCAAGAGGCTGAATTGCCTGCTTCTGCTTCTAGTTCTTCTGTTTTTATGATCCTGTTTTAATTTTTGTCAGTGAGTTAACATGACATTTAGTCACTGAAACATGTTCTCTTGAGGCTGTGGATGTTCACCATGTGACAGAATATAAGTTTATTGCACAGAAGACGTAAATAAACTATATATTGAACCCAAATTTTCACAGATAACAAGGTGTAGAGCTGGATGAACACAGCAGGCCGAGCAGGAAAGCTGACGTTTCGGGTCTGGACCCTTCAAAAAAAAAATTTTGCGGTTGTTTTCCAATCTGATGCAGAGACTCAATCCCACAGAAATATCATTCCTATCTCTGCTTTCCAGTTCCCTTTTTTGAATTGCAGAGACAACTTTACAACTCATTATCAGTTGGCATGACCCTCTAATAGTTCTGATGGCCTAAGTAGTGTTAGAACAGCACTTCAAAAACACTTCACTGTGAAGTGCTTTCAGATGTCATGAAGTTGTGAAATAATGAAATATAAATGCAGATTTCAGTTTTTAAGGGCATTATGCTTCCTGTTAGCTGGAAATTATAAACCTCTTGATGGAGAAAATAGAACACTGTGAGGTATTGCTGGTAATGTCCTTGCCTCTGTGTCAGAAGCTCTGGATTCAAGTCACAGCTTAGGACTTGACAGCCATGGGTTTTGTTCATAATCTGGTCAAACAATTTATAATCAACCTGTAAATCCTTCCAATGCACCTGCAGTAAGTGTTAAGAGTGAAAGAATCTCTAGATTGGACGTGCTTGGTGTCCTACAAGCTGTATTTTCTGGTGACAGGCTGGTGACCTGTTCTTAGCAATGGATTTGGACACAAGCACTTGCTGCAGTTGTCTCATACACCACTCGATGTGGAAGGAAACTGAGGAAGATGGTGTAGAAAGGATCCCTGCCCACGATGATATTGACCAATATATTGTACACAGGACTCTGATTGTGGGATCCTGAGTATTTCTGTTAACAGGAATACAGCATTCTGACAAACCAGGTAGTTGAGGCTATGCTGAAAATTGCTGTGGGTCTTCCTCTTCTGATCTGCTGTCAAATACAGTCAAGGATTCACATCCCACAATAATGCTGTGAGTCTGAAAGCCTCCAAGGATGAAGAATGCTATTCTCACTAGAAATCTCTGTCAAACATATTTACCAGGGGAACTGAGACAGCAGCTGCAATAAGTGAGGTTTTATTCAGATGGGACAATGACAAGTTTATATCCCCACCTGATCTACCGCTCAAAGTCACCTAATTTCATCAGTCAGTTTGCCAAGCTTCGGGAAACTCATTCAAAGACAGTAGGAACTGCCGATGCTGGAGTCTGCGATAACAAGGTGTGGAGCTGGATGAACACAGCAGGCCGAGCAGGAAGGCTGATGTTTCAGGGCTAGACCCTTTTTCTGAAGAAGGGTCCAGACCCGAAACGTGAGCTTTCCTGCTCCTCTGATGCTGCTTGGCCCACGGTGTTCATCCAGCTCCACACCTTGTTATCTCTGTATTCAGGAAACTCATGTTGCTGCAGAAATATTTGGATTGGCTGTGAGAGACGTCAATCAGAGAGCCCACCCACTCTGCCCATTCCCGCCTCTTCCTCTTCCAGAGCTGGTTCACTTCCTATAGGGACTCAAAACCAAGTGAGGAGATGGTGAGTGAAGGAGCAGCTTTTATACAAATTGTATCCCATAATATCCACACCAGTCTTCAGGCAGTCTGACTATCCTGTGGGCAATCAGGGGTGGAAATGTCCCTTATGCTGTGTGAGAAGATCCAGCTGAGAGAGCTGTTTACTCGGTGCTTTGTGCTGAACTGTTTGACTGGAGCTGTGTGTTGGATATTGAGTGTGTTTATTGGAAGTATTTCCCTTCTGATTTCCAGGCTGAGTTTTATTGATGTCTCATTCCTGAATATGAGAAGGTGAGGTGTCAATATCTGGGAGGTGCAGAGTGTCTGAATTTCTTACTGATTCCATGCTGTTGAATTGTGTGTGTGTGTGTGTGATGGCAGCTGGTTGTTATCCTTTAGACTATGAGTGGCCAATTCTCTGTGGCGTTGGGATCTGGATGTTTCCTGTCTTTTCAAGTCTCTTCAAGACCTCCTCCGTATCCTATCTCTAACTTATCCAGGAAGGAAAACAAAAAAGACTTTTATTAATAGAAAGTCTGTCAAAACAACTAGATTTACAGAAAATGAACGAATTTTATGTTTGGTTAATGTATACAGGACAAGCTTCCAAATTTAGTTAACACTCCTGCAGGCCACCTTGGGTCACCATGAATGTTCAAGGTGCAACATAACAGACTTGTATTTAATTTTATCTAAAATCCTAGAAACTGAGCAGGCATTCATCTGGAGCAGCCTGATTCCCCTCACAGTTTATCATCCACTGACCCTTGCTGAAGAAGACCCCCTACCCCCACCCCCAGCCAAGTAAGGGGGCAGATTCACTGTGAAGAAATAGGGTTATAACCTCAAACCTGCAGCAGAGCAGGGTAGAAACATGAGTTTGAGTTCAGTGTACCAAGGAGCATTGAAAGGTGACCCTTCAAGATCTAGGCTCCCTCCCTGATCTTTTTCTGCACTTTTCTTTTTATTCACTCGCGGGCCGGCATTTATTGCCCATCCTTAATTCCCCAGAAGCTAGTTAGGAGTCAACCACATTGCTGTGGGTCTGGAGTCACATGTAGGCCAGACCAAGTAAGGATGACAAATTTCCTTCCCTGAAGGACATTAGTGAACAAGATGGGTTTTTTTCCCTGACAATCGACAATACTTTCATAATTCATTATTAGATTCTTAATTCCAGATTTTTATTGAATTCAAATTCCATCATCTCCCATGGCAGGATTTGAACCTCGGTCCTCAGAACATTTGCGGAGTTTCTGGGTTAATAATCTGGTGAAAATACTACTAGGATGAATCCCTGCAATACAACAGGCAGTACTGATCAAGAAGAAAGGCGTTTGTCAAAAACCTCAACTTTAACACAAATGGACATCATCCCTGAGGCAGCAGATCCAGTTCCTGAAGTTTAGTTTGAATGATCTCCAGTTAATGTCAGGATGAATTCCATAAAACTGCATTGACAATCGTCCATGATTCAGTTATCAATCAAACACGGACACCAGGTCACGTGAGATATTTGCAGAGATATGCTGAACAATGACGCGTGTTTTAGGAGGATGTTAACGGAGGAAGGTGAGGTGGAGAGGTTCAATGAGTGAATTCCAGAGATTAGGGTCTTGGCAGCCGAAGGCATGGCTACCAATGGTGGCACAATCAAAATAGGTGAAGCCCTGCGAGATCTTGCATGGTTCTGAGGCTGGAGGATATAGAGATAGGGAGGCATATCACAATGGATAAATTTAAAATCAAAGATGAAAGTTTTAAAAGTGGGATGTCAGACTCAAAGCAACTAAAGGTCAGACAGCACAAGTGTCATGAGTGAATACGCAAGTCAGGATATGGGCAGGAGAATTGTTAAACTATGAATTGTTAATCTAAGGGGAGAACTTTAAAACTTTAGATTGAATTATCATTTCTCCTGATTGAGGATATGTGTTTCATACAAAAGACAGTGTAAAATTGGTCTTTGCCAGCACAACTGGATTTAATTTCACCTGTTTTTCTTTACAATTGGTTTCATGATGCCTGGGAAGGTTGGGGTGGGGTAGTGGTGTTGCTGCAGGGAGGAGGGAGGAGAGAGGAGCCACATTGTCTGCTCCTGGTCACTATCTAGAGTCCCTGCTGGAAACAGAGTGCGTGACGGTCAAGTGAGGGAAAGAAAGGACTTGTATCTGATTTCCCCCTGCCCTATACAGGGAAAAGCAGACTGTGGAACAGCCTGTCATGTGGAGTCAGCTCCTTAAGCAAAGGAGGAGAGGGAGTTGGAGGAGATCATATTTCCTTTTCCTGTTTTACAGAAGGATTGCACCATACTACACCAAAGAATACAGAGAGGATAGACACCACAGATAGATCCTGACCATCACCCAGGAACAACTGCAACAATTGTGGGAAGACATCTAGTGCCTTCACGGCATTGCTGAACACAGAGAAGGTTGGGCAGTGAAACCATCATCTGGAAATCGATCAGGCCAGGAAAGCTTTGACAGATCATCAGATCTGAAAGTGGTCAGTGGTGTGTAGCCTTCGATCAGAACCAAGCTTTCTGATGATTCAGCTGTGGGTGATTGGTCAGGGTGAGGCTGGGAAGAAGTGTGAGTGGGCTTCAAATGTGGTGAGAGTTTCAGTCATTCATCGAGCCTCATGAACCACTGACTACAGATGGGGGGCTGCTCAAGTATGATGAGAGCTCAACAGCTGATAAGACTTCATAACACACATGTTTTACTATTAACGCAACAGCAGCTTCATGGAAGAGAAACTTTTTCATGAGTGAAGTGCAGAACCAAGCCTTTACTGTGTGGTCAATGCTCATGACTGACCAACGTATTCGCCCAGGGGAGAAAACATTCACATGCGAGGTGTGTGGCAAATCATTCTCACAGTTAGGGAACCTCCACACGCACCAACGCACTCACACAGGGGAGAAACCATTCACGTGTGAGGTATGTGACAAATCATTTTCGGAGTCATCAAAACTCCGTGCACACCAACGCATTCACACAGGTGAGAAACCATTTACATGTGAGGTGTGTGATAAATCATTCTCACACTCATCGACCCTTCGCAAACACCGACGTATTCATACTGGAGAAAAACCATTCATGTGCAAGGTGTGTGACAAATCATTCTCTCATTCATTGACCCTTCGCATACACCAACGGGTTCACACAGGAGAGAAACCGTTCACGTGTGAGGTGTGTGATAAATCATTCTTGCACTCCTCTAACCTCCGTGCACACCAGCGCATTCACACAGGGGAGAAACCATTCCCCTGCAAAGTGTGTGATAAATCGTTCTCAGACTCATCCACTCTCCGTGCACACCAACGTGTTCACACGGGAGAGAAACCATTCACATGCAAAGTGTGCAACAAATTATTCTCAGACTCATCAAACCTCCGCAAACATCAGCGGATTCACACAGGGGAGAAGCCATTCGTGTGCAAGGTGTGCAACAAATCATTCTCGACTTCATCCACACTTCGCACACATCAACGTATTCACACAGGGGAGAAACCATTCATGTGCGAGATATGTGAAAAATCATTCTCGCAGTCGTCGAACCTTCGCACGCACGAATGTATTCATACAGAAGAGAAACCATTTACCTGTGAGATGTGTGATAAATCATTCCCGAGGTCATCAAAGCTCCTGGTCCATCAGAAGATTCACACCGGAGAGTAACTTTTTGACTGTGAGATTATCATTAAAGGAGCTGTGCTATCTTTAAACCTGCCAGGGCATCAGAGGGTTTACAAATAGACACCTCACGTGAGGTGTTTCTGACGAGGCTTTCACCCACTTCTTTGATTTCCTGAGGCATAAAGCAAGGTGAGAAGCCATTCAGATGTGATATAAGATGCATGGCCAGGTTTTTACACAGTGTAGTATCCTGGTCCAGTAATGCATTCCTAGGAGGGAATACTCTATCGATGATAGTTCTGGAATAAAATCTTGATAAGGTTGTTGGGCTTCCTAAGACATCAGCAAATCCATGTGGGAGACACTTCATGTGGTATGTCGAGGTTATTTCAGCTGCACCTCCTCCTCCTCTCCCACCAGACACCAGTGTCTCCACATGGACTTGGAGCTGGGTCACCTGCTTCTGTTCCACTGAGAGCTGTCTGTGTTGTTTACCCTCCAGTGCTCACACAGGGGAGCTGTCATTCCAAAGCACTGTCTGTCTCAGCAGGGACTGCCTCAAACCTCTCCCACCATCAGTCCAATAGTTTCAAGAAAGCACATTTAATCTTTGACCTGATCATCAAGCGTCACTAAATAAGGACATCAATATGTATAGAAGCTCCAGCTTATGCACAAATATCACAAATATGAAGGATGGCCTCAGTCACAGGAAGTGGGTGATTCCGGAGAATGTCAGGACGTTTCCTGCTGTGGACAAGACGGAAATACCTGAATAGAGTCCACAACATGATTTATTTCCCTTGGTGACAATTATTACAATTACTATATCCTTGATGTTGGGTTTGGGCAAATTCTTCCTCTGAAATTGTACCATGAGTGGATGGGAGCTCAATTTCTGCGAATGTTGACCAGCTTTGTAACCTTCAGCTGCAATGTCATTGGGACTGCAGACTTTGTTGTTTGTCATCTGTTTGCTTATTGCAGCACTGTTATTGATGGGGACTCACCCATAGATTCTACCAGAGGACACGGGGGGATAGACTGGAGGCTATCAGCTGCTCCTTTGGATTCACGATGGATGAGCTGTTCAAAATGTTCTTTCGAGTAAGTTGATCATTGGCCCAGCAGCCATCAGTCTCCCATGTGGCTCAAGTGACACAGGCATGTCTTTTAAGTTGGCAATGGACCTTCCAGAGGAACCTCCAGCATGGTCTATGTTAAGAAATATATCCCAGAATTCTTCTTCATGTTAATTGATCTGACCAAAGTATTTAACTCAGTGAACCACAAGGTTTTGTGGATTGTGTTCGGAAGAAGCTCCATTCCAATCCTGCAGTTGTTTCTTGATGATATGACTGTAACTGTCTGAGTGGGAGATCTGAAACAGAAACCTTCAAAATCCAGGTGTCAAGCAAGGCTGTGTGACCATGCCTATTCTATTTACAATCCACCTGACAGTCACTTGTTCATCCCATCAAAAATCAACTCGCTCTGGTGTCAGAATTAAACATCATTTCAATGGGAAACTCATTTACATTGATCTCCTCCATGTCAAAACAAAACCAACCAACATACACTTGCACATGGCTGCAGTGTTGTTGTTCACTCTGCAAAAGTTCTGTAATCCAATCTCGATCTTTTCAAATCTCTATACAAGATACTTGGCCTGTTCCTTAATGCTGCCAAAATAAAACTCCTGTTGACACACATCTGGTCAGCCAGATATTCCACCTCCGCATATATGTTGAATTCGAGACTCTGGATTATGTTGAGCACTTCTCATACCTCAATGGCCACCTCTCTGGAAAAGCCACCATTGATGAGATTCAACGTCAGATCAGCCATCTCCGTTCAACCTTCGACAAATTGCAGAGTGAGATTTGGACTGCAGCAGCTTAGACTGCAGAGGATGAGGTAGGAAGCTTGGCTCCATCCTCTTTACTGCAGTTAGGGAGAGGAACAAATGCCAACTAGAAAGACCGCTGAAAGAAAGAAAAAACTCACCAGACACCACTGTCTCCACATAGACTTGGAGCTGGGTCACCTGCTTCCGTTCCAAAAGTTCTCTTTAAGTACGCAAAACAGTTGATGTCACCACATTCCTGTCCTGCAGTAAGACCTGGACAGCACATCAGTGTCACATATCAGAACGCGGAAAATTCCATTATCAATGTCACTGCAGCTTCCTCTGGATTCAAACTCTGGTTTCCTTCTCAAAGGCAGGTCAACGAACATTCAGGTAAAACTACAAAATCAATTTCGATGTTCTGGCCACTGTGTCTGGACGGCTGTAAACTGCCCACGCGACCAGTACCTGTTCTGTCAAGTGCCCATCATTCTGGTGAGCTTAGAGAAAATAGCGCAAAGACACTCCTGAGGCTCTCTTTGGAGCATGGCAGCATTGACCTCAATGACTGGGAAAAGCTGGCTGTCAATTGTTCAGAATGGTGGCAATTTGCCAGTCAAACTGCATCATGATTTGAGTCCCCACACCTTAATGATGAAGCAAAGTAGAGGCAGAGAAGGGAAGAAAATACATACAGTGTGGGAGGCCCTGCCCACGTGCCCCAACATCTGAAGTTCGAGAATCAGCTAATCAGTCACATGAAGACACACAGCAAACACTCATGGAAGTCATCCTCAGACTGAGGGTCAGACAAAGAAATCAATGGCAAAGTGAAGCAAGTATGGTGGACATGCTAAGGACCAAATTAGAAGGAGGTATGGATCTTGGAGGGAGCTCAGTCTGTGGGTGGCAGAGATAAGAAAGGCAGAGGCCATGGAGCAATTTGTATTGGAGCATGAGAATTTTAAATTGGGGCACTGGGAACCAGTGTAGGTCAGGGAGCACAGAAACAATAGGTGTGTGAGGTAGGATAGAGAATGCAGAATTTTAGCTGAGCTTAAGTTTTATGGAGGGTGGAAGATGTGAAATTGGACAGGAGGGCATTTTAATGGTCTAGTCTAGAAGCAACGATGGCATGGATGAGGATTTCAACAAGAGATGAACTAATATGGGAGGGGGCTGTTGGATATGGTGGATGTTACAGAGGGGTAAGTAGGTGGTCATGGCCCACGTAGGTACCAACAACTTACATAACACTAGGACAGAGGTTCTGCTAAGGGAGTATGAACAGCTAGGAGCTAAATTTAAAAAAAACAAAAAAGGTAATAATCTCTGGATTTTTACCTGAGCTAATTGGCACAGGGTCAATAAGATAAAGCAGATAAATGCTTGGCTTAAAGATTGGTGTGGGAGAAATGGGTTTGAATGCATGGGACATTGGCTCCAGTATTGGGGAAGAAGGGACCTGTTCCAATGGAACAGCCTTCATCCGAATCGTGCTGGGACCAGAATCCTAGTGAATCACATAAATAGGCCTGTAGACAGGGCTTTAAACTAAATGGGGTGGGGAGGTGGTGGAGGGGCAAGGGTTCAGTTGTAGGGGAAATTAGAAAACCCAAATTAAAGGAGGAGGTAAGAGTGCAGGTTAGCATTGTGGCAGCTGGGTACCAGACAATAAAGGTGAAGGAGAGAACAGGTGATTGTCTTTACGCATCATGGATTTATAAAAGAGTAGGGAAATTTACCAGTAGAACAAGTTTAAAAGCTTTGCATCTAAATACAGGAAGCATTTGAAACAAAATTAATGAGCTAATGACAGAAATAGAAACAAAAGGGTATGATTTGGTAGTGATTACTGAGACATGGTAACAAGGGGACCAGGTGTGGGAATTGAATATCCAAGGGTACTTGGCATTTTGGAGGCATAGGTTGAAAGGGAAAGGAGATAGTGTAGCTTTGCTGGTGAAGGAAGGGCTCAGTGCTGTAAAGAAAAATGACATAAGTACGGGAGATCAAGATGTGGAATCAGTCTGGATAAAAATAAGAAATAGCAACGGGAAGAAGTACTTGGTAGGAGTAACCGATAGGTCCCCAAACAGTGGGTCACGGGATAAGCCAGGAAATATTGGAGCTTGCAAGAAAGGTATGGCAGTAACCATGGGCGATTTTAATATGCACATAGATTGGAAGAATCAAATTGGCAAGGGTAGCCTGGAGGCAGAGTTGAGTGAATGTGTTAGAGATTGTTTCTTGGAGCAGTATGTTGAGGAACCAACCAAGGAGCAAGCTACTCTGGATTTGGTATTGTGTAATGAGGAGAGATTAATTGATGACAGCATAGTTAAGGATCTGAAATGGAGTAGTGACCATAGTGTGATAGAATCCAAAATTCAGTTTGGGGATGAGAGAGTGCAGTCCCACAGTAGTGTTCTGGAATTAAACAAAGGAAATTCCACAGGCATGAGGACAGATTTGGCCCGAACAGATTGGGCGGGAAGGCTAAAAGGTAAGACAGTGGATGAGCAATGGCAGTTGTTTAAGGAGCTACTTAATTCCTCACAACTAAAATATATCCCAGTGAGGAAGAAAGATGTTAAGGGGGGTTAAAAAAAAGACATCCATGGCTAAACAAGGAGATCAAGGACAATATAAAGTCAAAAACTAAGGTAATACCATATTACAAAGGCCGGTGCAGGCTGGAAGATTGGGAAACTTTCAAACATAAACAAAGGGATTCTAAAAAATTATTAAAAAGAGCTAAGGTAAATTACAAAAGAAACCTAGCACAAAACATCAGAAAGGACAGCAAAAGCTTCTACAGGTATATGAAAGGGAAGTGTCACTAAGGTGAATGTTGGTCCCTTAGAAGATGAAACCAAAGAGTTAATAGTGCAGAACACTGAAATGGCAGAGATGCCAAATGAATACTTTGCCTCAGTTTTCACGGTGGAGGACAATAGCACCATTCCTATTGGAAGGGACAAGTCAGAGGCAATAGAAAGAGTAGAACTTAGAACAATCAACATCGATAGGGAAAAGGTCCTCAGCAAACTATTAGGATTGAGGGTAGACAAGTCCCCTGGGCCTGATGGCCTACCTACTAGGGTATTAAAGGAAGTGACGGTGGAGATAGTGGATCCATTGGTTACACTATTCCAAAATTCCCTGCACATGGGAAAGGTTCCAGTGGATTGGAAAAATGCTAATGTAACACTCTTATTTGAAATGGGAGGAAAGCAATATATGGGAAATTACAGACGAGTTAGTTCAACATCTGTTGTTGGCAAAGTGTTCCAATCAGTTATCAAGGAAGCAATATCAGGATGTTCAGAAAGTCAACATGCTATCCATCAGAGTCAGCATGGTTTTGTGAAGGGAAAATCATGTTTGACTAATTTGCTAGAGTTTTTCAAAGATGTAAAAAGCAAAGTGGACAGTGGTGATCCTGTAGATGTAATTTGACAAGGTGCCGCACAAAACGTTAATTCACAAGGTTGGATCATATGGGATTAGGGGTGATTTATTAGGTTGGAAGGTGACTGGCTGATGGACAAAAGACAGAAAGTCAGGATAAATTAGTTTTGTTCTGGTTGGCAAGAAGTAACTAGTGGGGTGCCACAGGATTTGGTCCTTGGACCCCAGCTATTTACAATCTACATTAACGACTTGGATACAGGGGTAGAAGACTGTAGCCATATACAACACAAAATAGGCAGAATGGTAAATTGTAATTAGGAAATAAGAACCTTACAAATGAATATAGACAGGTTAGGAGAGTGGGCCAAAATGTGGCAGATGGATTTTAATGTTGATAAATGCGAGGTCATGCATTTTGGTAAGAAAAGATGGGAAGGTGACCTATTATCTAAAAGGGAAGAGTCTTTGGGGTGCTTCGGTGCAGAGGGACCTGGGTGTCCGCATTCATGAGTCACGGAAAACTAGCGTGCAGGTACAGCAGATAATAAAGAAAGCGAATGGAATGTTGGGCTTTTATAGCTAAAGGAATAGAATAGAAAGGTAAGGAAGTATTGTTGCAACTATACATGGCATTGGTGAGACTGAACCTGGAATATTGTGCACAGTTTTGATCCCCTTAATTGAGGAAAGATGTAGTGGCATTGGAGGCAGTTCAGAGGAAGTTCACTGGATTGATCCCAGAAATGAGGGGTTTGTCATATGAAGAGAGATTGAACAGTTTAGGCCAATACTCACGTGGAATTTAGAAGAATGAGGGGAGATCAAATTGAGGTATTCAGGATGATAAAAGGTATAGATAAAATAATTGTGGAGCAAATTTTTCCTCTTGTGGGGCATTCTAGGACGAGAGGTTATAGTTTTAGGATAAGGGGTAGCAAATTTAAAACAGAGTTGAGGAGAAACTACTTTTCCCAAAGGGTTGTGAATCTTTGGAATTCGCTACCCCAAGGTGTGGTGGATGCTGGGACAGTGAGTAAATTTTATTTTCTATTTATTTGTGGGATGTGGGTGTCGCTGGCTGGGCAGCATTTCTTGCCCATTCCTAGTTGCCATTGAGAAAGCGGTGGTGAGCTGCCTTCTTGAACCGCTGCAGCCACCAGCTGTGGGTTGACCCACAATGCCATTAGGGAGGGAATTCCAGGATTTTGACCCAGCGACAGTGAAGGAACAGCGATATATTTCCAAGTCAGGATGCTGAGTGGCTTGGAGGCGAACTTGGAGGTGTTTGTGTTCCTACATGTCTGCTGCTATTGTCCTAGATGGAAGTGGTCATGGGTTTGGAAGGTGTTATCTGAGGATCTTTGGTGAATTTCTGCAGTGCATCTTGTAGATAGTACACTATTGCTGCTACTGAGCATTGGTGGTGGAGGGAGTGGATGTTTGTGGATGTAGTGCCAGTCAAGCGGGCTGCTTTGTTCTGGATGGTGTCAAGCTTCTTGTGTGTTGTTGGGGCTGCACTCATTCAGGCAAGTGGGGAATATTCCATCACACTCCTGACTTGTGCCTTATACCTTGTAAATGGTGGACAGGCTTTGAGGAGTCACTTGCCATAGTGTTCCTAGCTTCTGACCTGCTCTTGTAGCCACTGTGTTTATGTGGTGAGTCCAGTTGAGTTTCTGGTCAATGATAACCCCCAGGATGTAGATAGTGGGAGATTCAGTGATGGTAGCACCATTGAATGTCAAGGGGTGGTGGTTAGATTGTCTCTTGTTGGTGATGGTCATAGCCTGGCATTTGTGTGGCGCAAATGTCACTTGCCACTTGTCAGCCCAAGCCTGGATATTGTCCAGACCTTGTTGCATTTGAACACGGACTGCTTCAGTATCTGGGGAGTCACGAATGGTGCTGAACATAATTTAAGGAGGAGTTGATTTTTCATTGGTAATAGGTTGAAAGGTAGTGGGGAGAAGGCAGGAAAATGGAGGTGAGGAGCATATCAGCCATGATCGAAACATGGAGCAGATTTCAATGGGCCAAATGGCTTAAATCTGCCCCTATATTTTATGAACTTATCTTTATGATGGGGTGTGATATAGGGTCAGGCATTCAGCTGGAGGTTGAAGAGACACTGACCAATTCTAAAGAAGGGTTACTGGACCCAAAACATTGACTGTGCTTTCTCTCCACAAATACTGCTGGACGTGCTGAGGTTCTCCAGCAATTTCAGATTCCAGCATCTGCAGTTCTTTGTTTTTGTCCTTTGACACTGACCAATTGTTGTTGAAATGAGAGTGGATCGAGCAATCAAGAATGATTTAAGGAACATAGGAACCGCAGTAATCTCTCAAGCCTTTTACACCATTCAATTGGATGATGGCTAGGCCTATTTTAACTCTGTCTACCTGCCTTGATTTGGTAACCCTTAATCTCCTTGCTTAACAATAAAATCTCCTTGCTTAACAATAAACCTATCAATCTCAGATTTGAAATTTTCAATTGACACTTGGCCCGGCCCCAACAGATTTTTCTGTTGGAGAGAGTTCCAGATTTCCAGTCCTTCTTTTGTGAAGATGTGCTTGCTGACATCACCTGAACAGCTTTGCTCTGCCCCTTGATTTTTTTAAAACTGCAGTCATCTCTTTCCATAGTATCCTTAGTTTCAAACAGTCCAAACTTAAAGGAAATAAAATATTTTTTGATGCAACTGAGTCATCTCTTACTCTTATAAAATACAGTGGTACATGCCCAGCTTGTTCAACCCTTCCTCATCTTAATCACCTTAAATATATCATCCCTAAATTTTCTACATTTAAGGGAATACAAGCTCAGTCTGTGCAACCTGTTCTCATAATGTAACCCTTTTAGCCTTAGGAACATTCTGGTGAATCTGTGCTGCACTCCCTCCAAGGCTTCTCTGAAGTGCGGTACCCAGAACTGTGTCTAAATAGAACTGTGTACAGCTACAACAGAACTTCCACAATATCACAGTCGGTTCTGGGGAGGAGAGGTTGTGAGTTATCTTTTCTCTTGAGGATGGTTCTGGAATAATGAGCAGTTTTGACAGAGGAAAGCAGGACCACTGGTGCTTGGTGTGGATCAGTCAGAGCAGATGATGGATGGATAAACCAGTTGCGTACAAAATACACTCAAATATTCTCCTCTTGGTCTTGAGAGGAGTTATGAATTAGAAAGCACTGTCCAATTCGCCTGGTGGAAGAGGGTCTTTCAGGAATTGATTGGTCAGTGGACCCATATGATCACTGTAATGGGGTTTGTACGATGGAAAAAACAGTGCCTCACAGCACTGATGAGCCAGGTTTGATTCCAATCTTGAGTGACTGTTTGTGTGGAGTTTGCATGTTCTCCCTGTGTCTGCTCCACAGTAGAAGGATTGGCCACGTTATAATTGCCTGTAGTGTCTAGGGATGTGTAGGTTGAGTGGATTAGCCACAGGAAATGCAGATTTATAGGGATAGGGTTGGGGGGTGTGGTTTGTCTGGATGGGATGCTTTCTGGATGGTCAATGCAGACTTGATGGATCGAATGGTTCCACAGTGTAGGGTTCTATCATATTATGATCTTCTGTTATTAAGTCACAGTCATACAGCACAGAAATAGACGTATCAGTCCAACTCCATCCATGCTGCGCTGACATCCCAATCTGACCTACTGCCATTTGCCAGCATTTGGTTCATATTCGTCTAAACACTTCCTATTCATATACCCATCCAGATGCCTTTTAAATGCTCTGATTGTACCCACCTCCACCACTTCCTCTAGCATCTCATTCCATACGTGCACCACTCTCCGTGAACAAATCACCCCTCAGGTCCTTTTTAAATTTTTCCCCTCTCACCTTAAACCTATGCCCTCTAGTTTTGGACTCCCCTACCCTAGGTAAAATACCTTGACTATTCACCCTGTCCATGCCCCTCATGATTTTATAAACCTCGATAAGGTCACCCTTCAGCCTCCAATATGCCAGGGAAAAAAGCCCCAGCCTGTTCAGCTTCTCCTTGTAACTCAAACTCTCCAACCTTGGCAACATCCTTGTAAATCTTTTCTGCAACCTGTCAAGTTTAACAAAATCTTTCCTACAGAGAAGGATACTAAAGTTTGGTCTCATTTCTGACCATTGGGAGCCAGACCTAACGCACAGAGGTCTTAAAGAAACCTCTGTCGGTAGTATTCTGAGAATTACCCCTAATGTGTGTGTGTTGGTAAAGAGAGGCAGTTCTCATGAGTAGGTATGGGGTAGAATCAGACCCTACTTTAGTTGGGGCTGTGAATTATGGACAGATCCTCTTCAGGTGACGGGTGTTTGACTAATACCATGGGGAATGTTTGTACTCTCCTGTCTGGAGGATAACTATCCTTGATATTGTCATGATTTCACTGGGAAGAACTGTGATCATGCCTCACTGTTCCACAACTCATTCCAAAATGTATAACATCTCAATGATATCACCATATGACCTGTTGGTCTGACTGACTGCTATTCAAATCAAAAGCAATTCACAGTAGGTTTTATCACTAACAGGAATTATTGTAACACACTTAACAAATGGCACAGAAAAGAAATTACTGATCTATGATTATATAACTTAAACTGTAATGTCTTTTGACTGTACCCACATCCCACTTCCTCTGGAAGTTCATTCCACACACAAACCACACTGTGTTAAAAAAGTCCCTTGTGTATTTTTTAAATCTTTCCCCTCTCACCTAAAAAAATGTCCCTTATTCTGGAAATCAACCTACCTGAGGGAAAAGTCACTTGCCATTCACCTTATCTATACACCTCCTGATTTTATAATCTCTAATAATGTCCCTGTCTATCCAGCCCCTTATAACTCAAACCCTCCATTCCCGGCAGCAGCCTGATAAATCTCTTCTGAACCCTCTTCAGCTTAATAATATCTGTCTTATAACAGAGTGAACAAAACTGGATACAGTGCTCCAGAAACGACCTCACCAACATCCTGTACAATCTCAACACGATGTCCCAACTCCTATACTCAAAGACCTGAGCAATGAAAGCGAGCGTGCTAAAGGCATTCTTAACTACCCTGTATGGGATGCAAACTTCAAAGAATTACGTATCTGAACTCCTAGGTCCTCTCTGTTCTACAATACTACCCAAAGCCCTACTTTTAATTGTATAAGTGCTGCCCTCACTTGTTTTATCAAAATACTTATCCAAATTAAACTCCATCTGCCTCTCTTCAGCCCATTGACCCAATTGATCAAGATCTCTTTGTAATCTTAGAAACCACTGTACACTTGTACACAGAATCACTGTACACTTTCCCACCAATTTTGGTGTCATCCGCAAATTTACTAACTATGCCTTCTATATTCTCAACTAAGTCATTTATATAAATGACAAACAAGAGGACCCAGCACTGTTCCCTGCAAAACACTGCTGGTAACAAGCCTCCATACCGAGAAACAACCCTCCATCATCACTCTCTGACTCCTGTTGTTAAGCCAAATTTGTATCCAATTGGCAAGCTCACTCATGATCCCGTGTGATCTAACTTTACTAATTAATCAACCATGCGGACCATGTCAAAGGTTTTACTAAAGTCCAAGTAAATAATGTCTACTGCTGTGACCTCATAAATTTTCTTGGTTATTTCCTCAAAAAAACTCAATCTACCTCGTGAGACACGATTTCCCTCACACAAACCACAAAACCCACTTTAAATGCTTTGATTTTAGCAATGCCAATCTGCTGTTTTTTGTAAAGTGATGGTCTTTTTTTCCTTTATGTTTAATCCATGGACTTAAGTCATTTCTTGTTAGAAATTCCTTCTTTGAAGTCTTCTCGATTCTTTTGCCTTTTTACTCAAATCGGGAGAAGCAGGGAGAGAGAGAGATGTTTTCAGTTTGCCAATTCTGGATGTCTTTAGCTGCTCTGCACTTACTGATTTACAGAAAACTGTAGCTCAGCTGATCCAAGGACAACAGTCTTTCTTTAACTCAGACAGTTGGTGCTACTGTCTTGAAGTATCCCCTCCATACTTCAAAAAGCAACACTGTCTTTAACAGCTAAAATTGTACACTACTTGATATTTCCAAGATGCAAACCTCAACTCTTGTTTCATGTGTAACTCAGTCCCAAGTTTCATTTCAGTTTACAGTCTTAAAAAGGAAAAGATAAGTGTTCCCTTACAGTATGGTGAGGGTGTGCAAGTGAGTTTTTGCAAACCTGAGTTCTCTAAACCCATCATATCTCAATGTAATAACAGTGTGATATGTTCACCTTACACTCTTCCGAGATTCATTTCACAATTTGGGAAAGATCATCATAGAATCCCTGCAGTGTGGAAACAGGCCTTTCAGCCCAACAAGTCCACACCAACCCTCAAACATCCCACCAGACACATCCCCCTGTAACCCACTTAATCTACACATCCCTGAACACAACGGGCAATTTAGCATGGCCAATCCACCTAGTCCGCACAACTTCGGACTGTGGGAGGAAATTCACACAGGCATGGGGTAAAATTGAACCCGGGTTTCTGGCGCTGTGAGTCAGCAGTGCTAACTACTGAGCCACCATGCCACCCCTTAGATCTTGAGTCAGTTGTAAATGTCTTGTTATTTTGACAGATTCCAACTTTACTTTGAAGTGTTTTTTAAAATCATTTCACATATCATAAAATCATACAGGAAGGAGAGTCCCTTCAGCCCATCAAATCTGAACCAAAAATACTCTACTGGCAACACTCCTACTTTCCCACACTAGGCCCACAGCCTTCAATGTTATGACACTTCAAGTGCTCATCCAAGGAATTTTTTAGGATTGTGCAGTTCCCAGTCTCAACTACCCTCCCAGGTAATGCATTTCGTACCCCTACACCCTCTGGGTGAAGAAGTGCTTTCTTAAGTCTACTGTACACCTCTTGCCTTTCATTTTAAAATTACACCCCCTTGTTGACCCTTCAACTAAAGGGAACAGCTGCTTTCTACTCACCCTGTCCATGCCCCTCATGATCTTATTTGCCTCTATTAGGTCGCCCTCGACCTTCTCTGCTACAAAGGTAATAACCCAAGCTTATCCAGCCTGTCTTCATGGCTTTAATGCTCCATCCCAGGCAACATCTCGGTAAATCTCCTTTGCATCCCCTCCAGTACAGTCACACCCTTCTGATAGTGTGCTGACCTGGACTGCATACAGGATGCTAGCTGAAAGTTCTGTACAGCTCCATGAACTCTCTGCACATACAATCTACACCACGACTGATAAAGGAAAGCATCCCATATGCCTTCTTAACTACCCTATTAACCTGTCCTAACACCTTCAGGGATCTGTGGACAAGCAGCATATGATCCCTCTAAAAGGACGAATATTTGAACAATAAAACCTTACAGCATGTTGCTGTGCAGGGGGACCTGGGTGTCCTTGTGCATGAATGCAGAAGGTTGGTTTGCAGGTGCAACAGGTAATTAAGAAGACAAATGGAATTTTATCCCTCACTGTTAGAGGGATTGGGTTCAATGAAATGTTGGGGTGCTGGTGACGCCACACCTGGAGTACTGCTTGCAGTTTTAGTCACCCTACTTGAGAAAGCATGTACTGGCACTGGAGGGGGTGCAGAGGGGATTCACAAGGTTGATTCCAGATTTGAGAGGATTAGTTTATGAGGAGAGACTGAGTAGACAGGGATTACATGCATTGAAATTGAGAAGAATGGTGGGGGGGGCATCTTATAGAAACATATAAAATTATGAAGGGAATAGATAAGACAGAAGCAGGGAGGATGTTTCCACTGACAGGTGAAACGAGAACAAGATGTCATAGCCTCAAAATTAGAGGGAACAGGTTTAGGATTGAATTGGGGAGTAACTTCTTCACACAAAGAGTTGTGAATCTGTGGAATTCCCTGCCCTGTGAAGTAGTTGAGGTTTCCTCATTGAATTTTTTTTTTTAAAGCTAAGACAGATAATTTTTTGAACAGTAAAGGAATTAAGGGTTATGGTAAGAGGGTGGGTAAGTAGAGCTGAGACCATGAAAAGATCAGCCATAATCTTATTGAATGGCAGAGCATACTCAAAGGGCCACATGGCCTACTCCTGCTCCTGGTTCTTATGTGAGATAACAAGGTGTGGGGCTGGATGAACACAGCAGGCCAAGCAGCATCATAGGAGCAGGAAAGCTTGACGTTTCAGGCCTAGACCCTTCATCAGAAATGGGGGAGGGGAAGAGGGTTCTGAAATAAACAGGGAGAGAGGGGGAGGCAGATAGAAGATGGATAGAGGAGAGGATAGGTGGAGAGGAGGCAGACAAGTCGAAGAGGCGGGGATGGAGCCAGTAAAGGTGAGTGTAGGTGGGGGGGTAGGGAGGAGATAGGTCAGTCCAGGGAGGACGGACAGGTCAAAGGGGCGGGATGAGGTTGGTAGATAGGAGATGGGGGTGGAGCTTGAGGTGGGAGGAGGGGATAAGTGAGAGGAAGGACAGGTTAGGGAGGCGGAGATGAGCTGGGCTGGTTTTGGGATGCGGTTGGGGGAGGGGAGATTTTGAAGCTTGTGAAATCCACATTGATACCATTGGGCTGCAGGGTTCCCAGGCTGAATATGATTTGCTGTTCCTGCAGCCTTCGGGTGGCATCACTGTGGCATTGCAGGAGGCCCAGGATGGACATGTTGTCTGAGGAATGGGAGGGAGAGTTGAAATGTTTCGCAACAAACAACTGCACCTCCCAGTCGCGAACCATTTCAACTCC
>JAHRHZ010000002.1:2701128-2735580 GCA_024137785.1 Ginglymostoma cirratum
GAGAGAGCTGTTTACTCGGTGCTTTGTGCTGAACTGTTTGACTGGAGCTGTGTGTTGGATATTGAGTGTGTTTATTGGAAACATTTCCCTTCTGATTTCCAGGCTGAGTTTTGTAGATGGATCATTCCTAAATGTGAGAAGGTGAGGTGTAATTTTCTGGGAGGCGCAGAGTTTCTGAGGATTCTTACTGTTTTCCTTTTACTGAGCTCAGTGTGTGTGTGTGTATATATTGGGAGCTGGCTATTATCCTGTGAACTGTGAACGGTCGGTTTTCTGTGTATTTTGCCTGTCTTTCCCAAACAAAGACTTGCATTAAAACCTTTAATGCCAGACAATACTATGACTTCTGATTCTATCAAAGGTTTTGCATTACTATCCCCGGCTGTCACTGTCATTTCCTGACATTGGTCAGGAACAGAGACACTGTACACAGGAAGAAGTGCAAGATACCCTCACAAGAGAGAGGGTACCAGAAATGCCCTGCCTCACATCATATGCTGCTGAAATCATCATTCATTCCTTTCTAGGTCAAGTCTCGACTGTTACAGGGCTCTCCAGGATGCTCTTGTATCATGCATGTAAACCTATGTGTCTCTGCTTGTAAAACTCTGCTGTCCAGGTCCTATCTGACACCATGATCCAATATCCAATAACCCCTGTGCTTGCTGATTAAGCAACACCACAGTTTTAAAATTCTTCTCTTTGTTTTCAAATTCCTCCATGACTTTGCCCCTCTCCATCTCTGTGATCTCTGTAACAATTCAGCTGCCATACCTGGGAATGCCTTCTTTAAGGATTTTACCTGAAGTCCCTGACCTTTCCTAAAAGCCTGGGCTTTGATTTGATAGTTTTGCCCAGTGCTGCAGCTGATACCTGAATTTGGGATGTACAGTCTGAGTGAGTGCAGGATATCGAATTTTCCAGAATAAACGAGAGCAGTTCAATCAGCAATATTTCCTCAATTACTAGCATTTCCAGCACAGTGCATTTTCTTCAAAGAACTTTACAAAACAAGGGGAAAATTTCAACATCTCCATTGAATTAACTTTTCTCTTGAATTACTTGATTTTAAACACATACTCTAACAGTAAAACTGACCTTTACCAGCATGAAACAAACTCATCGTAAATTGGTAGCCCGTTTTACTGTCTGCCCAACTGTCTTTTCCATTTTCATCATGTCACCTAGGAAGATGAGAGTAAAGAAAGTAGCCACTTTGTTGTTCTTGGTCACTATCCCTGCTGGAAACAGAGGATGCATGACTGTCAAGTGAGGAAAAGTACAACATTTGATGCACCGCACCTCCACCCACCCACCCACCCCAACCCCCTCCACACACACACACACACACACACACACACACACACACACACACACACACACACACACTCTAAAAGCAGACTGGCACTCACTGTTGAAGAATGTCTAACTGAGGAGCCAGCCCCTTCAGAAAAGGAGGAGAAGGAGTTGAAGGAAATTATGTTTCTTTTCCCTGTTTTACAGAAGGATTGCACTGCACCACACCAGAGAATACAGAGATGGTAGACACCACAGAAAGATCCTGACCATCACCCAAGGAACATCTGCACAACGACATGGAAGACCTCAAGTGTGAGGTGCCTGACAAGGTTTGTGTACAGTCATCAACACTCTCGAATGACCAACACATTCATGGAAATGAGAAGCTCTTTAGGTGCGAGTTCTGTGAAAAGTCTTTCTCAACATCATGGAACCTTCAGAGACACAGACGAATGCATACGGGAGAGAAATTATTAACATGTGAAGTGTGCAACAAATCATTCTCAGACTCTTCTTCCCTCCGTGTACACCAACGTGTTCACACTGGGGAGAAACCGTTCACATGCGAAGTGTGTGACCAGTCCTTTACACAGTTATCAACCCTTCGCTCACATCGTAGCATTCACACAGGTGAGAAACCATTCATGTGTGAGGTGTGCAGCAAATCATTCTCACATTCAACGACCCTACGTGAACACCACCGTATTCACACAGGGGAGAAACCGTTCAAGTGTGAGGTGTGTGACAAGTCATTCTCGAGATCATCATCTCTCCTCGGACACCAACGTGTTCACACTGGGGAGAAACCATTCACGTGCGAAGTGTGTGACAAATCATTTGCGCAGTCATCCACCCTCCACGCACACCAACGCATTCACACAGGAGAGAAGCCATTCAAGTGTGAGGTGTGCGATAAATCCTTTTCACAGTTAGGAAGCCTCATGGTGCATCAGAAGATCCACACAGGGGAGAAACCTTTCAAGTGCGCAGTTTGTGGTAAAGCTTTTGTGAGATCTTCAAGCCTCCTGATACACCAGATGATTCACACTGGAGAAAAACCCTTCCGATGTGAATTTTGTGAAATAGCTTTCATCCAATTCTCCGATCTCCTGAGGCACCAGAGAATTCACACAGGAGAGAAACCCTTTAAATGTGAGGTTTGTGACCGAGCCTTTACACAGTCCTCGACACTTGTGAAACATCAACGCATTCACACAGATAGGGAATCTGTTCTCATGCAAGATGTGTGACACATCATTTTCAGGGTCATCAATCCTCCTCCTTCAGCAGAAGATTCATATAGGAAAGTAACAGCCTGGTGCAGAGTTTGCAACAAAGCTTTCACCCACTCCAATCTACTGGAGCATCACACTCCAATCTACTGGAGCATCAGCAAATTCACTCTGGTGAGAAACTGTTCATGTATGAGGAACGTGTCAGTGCTTCCATACAGTTCATTGTATCTCCAGGTTTACCAGTGTGTGTTTGTGAGAAGCTTCATATTTGAGGTTTCTGTGTTAATACCTGACACAGTTGTCAGACCTGCCGGAACATCACTTGACCGAAACAGGAGACAAACCCTTCCAGTTTGACATGTGTCAAGATTGTTTCATTTCCTCCTCTTCTCTCACCAGACACCAATGTCTCTACACGGACATGGAACCGGATCACTACTTCTTTTGCACTGAGAGCTGTTTCCCCTCCCGTGCTCATAGCGAGCTGTCATTCCAAAGCACTGTCTGTCTCAAACCTCTCTCACAGTCAATTTAGTAATTTCACGGTCAATTTAACCTTTGATCAGATCACTAAACATCACCAAAAGAGGGCATCAATATGTATCAAAGCTCCAGTATAAACTCAGCATCCTTCCAGTGCAGTGTCAGGTACAAGTCACTCACTGACTCTCACTCTAACCAAGAAGACAATCAGATACTCAGTGGTTAGAAAGGCTTCAGCTTCTGATCGACCAGCACAAGCACCTGGGGGAGGAGCCATTCCTGGGGTAGTAATGGAGGTACTTCAATTAGCTCCAATGTCTACGGCCTGTCGAAGTGGAAAATCAGCCAAGAATCCCCTTCCTCATCAGTGGGCCCAGCTGGGAAGTTGGGGAGGGCAGGATGTGTCTCGACTGTGACAGTCTCCATTGTCTCACAACATTCACTGTCTGGCTGTCCACATGCTGAATGGGCACTCGAACAGTGCACTGGAGACCAGTCAATGTCCACAGTCTGTCCTCCAGGAGGAATTAGAGGGAATGTGAGAGGACAACAGTTTGTATTTACATAGCATCTTAGTGTAGTAAAACATCCCAAAATGTTTCATTGAGATGTAACCAGACTAAAATTAACACAGAGACAAAGAAGAGAGATAGGAAGAAATGTCACTGTATCTCTGGAAGGATTTCATCAGCCACAGAAAGTTGGTGATTCTGGAGAATGTGTGTCAGAACTTTTCCCTGCTGTGAACATGAGGGAAGTATCTCAATAGTTTTGAAGATAAGACCATAAGAAATAGGAGCAGGAGTAGGCTGTTTCGCTCTTTGAACATTCTCCGCCATCAATAGAGTCATAACCGATTTGACATTCCTGACGTCCATTTCCTGATCCTCCCCATAACCTTTGATTCCCCCACTGATCTAGAATTGATCTCAGCCGTAAATATATACAAGGGCCATGCTCCCACAGTTCTCCGTTGCAAAGAGTTCTAAAGACTCACAATCCTCTGAGGGAAAACAAAAATTCTCATCTGTCTTAAATTAGTGCCTCTTTATTCTGAGACTATGCCCTCTGGTTCTAGACTCCCCCATGAGGGAAAATATCCTCTCAGTGCTTACCCCATCAAGTTACTTAAGAATCCTGTACATTTCAATGAGATCACCTCTCTCCCTTTTAAACTCCAGTGAGTAGAGTTCCAACCTGTTTAGCCTTTGCTCATAAGGCAGTCACTCCATACCAGGGATCATTCGAGAGAACCTTCTCTGAAATGCCTCCAATGAAATAATATCTTTCCTTATAAATTGCTCATAACAATCCAGATGTGGTATCACCAGCACCTTGGACAGTTACAGTAATATTTCCTCACCCTTCTACTCCAAGGCCCTTGAAATAAGGGCCATCATTCTACTGGCATTCCTGATTACATGCTGCACCTGTGTGCTAGCTTTCTGTGTTGCATGTACAAGTACCCCGAAGTCTCTTGCAGCTTTCTGCAGTTTTCCTCCATTTAAATATTGCTGTTTTTGTTCTCCCTTCAACAATTTCACATTTTCCTACATTATTCTCCATTTGCCAACTTCTTGACCACTTTGCTATTCCATCAGTATTGCTGTGAAAGCTGAATGTATCCCACTCACAACCTGGCTTCCACCTATTTTTGTGTCATCTGCAAATTTGGCTGTAGTGCATTCACTTCCTTTCTGCAAGTAATTATTGTAAACAGTTGTGCAATTGGAGTCCCAGCACTGAGCCTTGTGAAATGCCACTAGTCATGGCTCGCCAACCTGAAAAAGCACCCCTTATCTCCACTCACTGTTTTCTGCCCGTTAGCCAATTCTTATCCATGCCATACGTTCAACAGCATGCTAAGTCTTATGACCTTTTGTGATGTGCCTTGTTGAATGCCTTCTGAAAGTCCAAATACAACACATCCACTGGTTCCACTCTATCCACTCTGGTTGAGATTTCCTCCTAAAAAAGTAATAAATTAGTCCAATATGATTTCCCTTTTATGAAGCCATGGTGATTCTGCTTGATCAGATTATGATTTTCCAAGTGTTCTGCTAATACTTGCTTACTACTTAATTCCAACATTGTTTCAACAATAGGTGTTAAGCTCATTAGCCTATGATTATCCACTTTCTGTCTCCCTCCTTTTTGACTAGGGGTATCACATTGGCAGTTTTCCAATCTCGTGGTACTTCTCTAAAATTCAAGGATTTTTGGAAAATTGCAGCCAATGCATCCACCATCTCTTTAGCTACTACTTTTAGGATCCCAGGATGCAAGCCATCAGGGGCAGTGGAGTTATCTGCTTTTAACCCTATTAGTTTGTCTAATACTGCTTCTCTGGTGATGGTGATGATACTTAATTCCTCTCCCATATTCTTTTGTATTAATGGGATATTTGAAGTGTCTTTCACTGCAAAGACTGATACAAAATATCTGTTTAACTCCTTTTGCCATTTCCTTGTTCCTCATAACAATCTCACCAGATTCATTTTCAAAGGGGCCCATGTTCACTTTGACCTCTCTCTTTCTTTTTATAGTTACAATTATCCCTTTCTGGGTTGGAGCTGGGGAATTCCTTTTTCTTTCCCAATCCATAGGATGAGTGCATGCAGTCTTGATGTGAGCAAAACTCCCCTACTTTTGAAGCTTTCAGCTGGAATACCATTGAGACTGTAGGTTTTGTTGTTTCTCATCTGTTTGATTTCTTATTGCAGCTTTCCCATTGTTGGTGACTCAGCCATGGATTCTTCCACAGGGCTCTGGGAGATAGACCGGAGGGTATTAGCTATCCCTGTGGATTCACAGTTGAGGAGTTGTTCATAATGTTCTTACCAGTATTAACAGATGATATTGTCATTCTTAAGAAGATAAACACCATCTTGTGAATGAATGGGATTTTGTCTATTTGATCTTGGCTCTATGTGGTTCAGATGATTTCAGAACTTTTCAGACATTATAATGATCACCAAGATATTGCTGGATTTCTCAAGCATTGTCTTTCCACCACATGATGTTTATCTTCAGTATCTGTCTTTGGGTGTCAGCTTTGAAAGTTATTGAATTGTTGCCTTTTTGAGTTGTAACGTTCAGTTGTTCTCCCCTGCAATAAAGGTTGATTGTTTTTGTTATCGGAGGTCACATATTTCAGAGCCATGGTCATCAAGCCAGTCTTGAGTTATCTTGTGTCACCAGGTTGATGCCGGTCTCTGTGTCTCTCCCACTCCCTCCCTCCAATATCTCAAGGATTTCCACTTCAGAAGCAGACTGCTTCAAACATCTTGCACACCTTTGGTCCCGAAAGCTGCTACTTATTAACTCTTTCTAAGCCACATCTCATGGCTAGGTGGGCTGAGGCTAGATGGGGTTTATTGCTGATTCGTAGATTCATGCAACACAGTGGTTTACAGGATGCATGATCAATTTCTAATTGACTCTTAAGGGTGATGGACATTGACTGATGTAACCTCCCACTCTCTCCTGACTGGTTCCTTCAGTTGTCAGGTATCCATGGGTCCATCCCCTTCATCAGTTTTGTCATTTTCATTTTACTAACATAAATATTCTTTGCTTCTTTATTGAAAGGAGAAAGGAAGCATATGCAGTTAGGACTCAATGATTGATATCTTGATCTCACGCCTTGATGCTTGCTTAGTTACCATTAAATCAGGCACTTATTGCAAACAGTATGTTTTTCCTGGTTTGATTCTGATGTGTTGAATGCTTGGAAATAGTTTGCATTCTTTATATTACTTTGATTCAGAAGATCAGAAAGTTTTCTAATTTCTACAAATCCTTAAATAGGATAGGTTAAAGTGTAAGGATTACACAGTTACAAACTTGAATACATTGTCACAAAGTTAACTCTAATATAAAAATCACATTTAGTCAAATGCTATATTTTTTGAAGCACTGTTACAAGGCCATAACTGTGTTTGTGATGCCTTGATAAGAGCTAACAAGCTGCCCTATTCAGCCTTGGAAGTCTGAATATGAAACTAAACAGACATCTCTCATCCTTATCGCTGTAAGTCTAAAAATTACGTTGTGGTCTTTATTCTGTTTGTAACCCAATGGTGCATTTCTTTTGTCACATGAAGATAAGTTTTTCCTCCTAACCTTACATGTATTTGTGTATTGGTAAAATGAGCCAGCTCTTGGGAGTGGGTATGGGGTAGAATCAGACCCTGCTTTAGTTGGGGATATGAATTATAGACAGATCCTGTTCAGGTGACCGGTGTTTGACTAATACGATGGGGAATATTTGTACTCTCCTGTCTGGGAGGACAGCTATCCTGAGTATGGAGAGGGAGGCAACATGACACGTCCCTATTCACTGAAACACTTGTGATCCCATAGTAACAGTCCTGTATACAATATTGTATGTCTATGTCACTGTGGGCTGGGATACTTTCTCCATAAGCGTTTTTATAATGCGCAGTTATAAGAAAAATAATATTTCCCAAAGAGAGAGAGACTTGTATTTATGGATCAAATTTCACATGCTTGCAGTGTGCAAAAACACTTTAAACCTGGTGATGTACTTTCCTAAGTGTAGCCACTGTTATAATGCATGGCAGCCAGTGTGCACAGGAAGCTCCCACAAACAGCAATTTGATAATGATCAGATAATCTGTTTTTGTGACATTGCATGTGGGATACATATCTTACAGGACATCAAAGCAGTGTTATGAGATCTTTAGGGCAGAAAGGGTTGTGGTTTATCTCATTTGAAAGATGCTACCTCTGACAGCACAGCACTTCAACATTGTGTAAGAATTTGGAACTGATAGTCAATTTTACTTGGCAATCCCAATTCCCGATCTTTCCACTTCTCACTGAGCTGGCCTGCCACATAGAATAAAATCTTGGAGACAGTCAGGTTGAGTAAACAGAGTGGAATATATTATTGAACAATAGGAAACATACTTAACAAAAGACATTGTAGACAGCATTGGATTAACTCTCAAAGGTCACACGTCCTCTTGCTAACAGCACAGCTGAAGTACTCGTCCTGAATTGAACTGTGTCTCAGGAGAATTTTGTTTACCATTCATGGAAGGTGGCCATCACTTGCTGGGCCAGCATTCATTCTGAATCCCTAATTTCCCTGGATGAGGTGGAGGTGAGCCGTCATTTTGTTACATTATTACCTCAAATAATATTGCAATGAGTTTCTGCTTTTGTTAGGTTTTAAAACAATACACCTTCTTTCTTTACAATACTGGAGTAGGGAGGACAGTAAATTGCTATGTAGCATAAAATACTGTGTTACATTTAATACATCACTCAGCAATGTCAGAGCTCCCTGGAGTTTGATGGAACAGCTGCTTCACTGACAGTAATTCATTGCACTCACATGGTATTGAGACTGTCAGAGCTTCCTGAACAGAAAACAATTCCTCTCCTTCATATCATGTGTAATGGCCATCTGAAAACACTCCATGTGGACTCACTCACATTGGATCATAGCACATGCTTTCATTGTCAGGAGGCGATGGTCTAGTGTTTTTATTGTGAGACTATTATTCTAGAAACTCAGCCAATGTTGTGAGGTCTAAGTTCAAATCCTGCCATGGCAGATGGTGGAATTTGAATTCAAAAAGTATCTGGAATTAAGAATCTAATGATGACCATTAAACCACTACCAAATGTTGGGGGAATCCCATCTGGTTCATTAATATCCCTCATGGAAGCAAATTTATCATCCTTACCAGGTCTGACTCTCAAAAATGGCCTAGCAAGCTACCAACTTATATCAATCGCTACAAAGTTTAAACAAAGAAATGAAACCAGACAGACCACTAGGCATCAGCAGAGACACAAGAAACAAAAAAAACATTAACCCTGTCCTCTCTGCAAAGTCCTCCTTTCTAACATCTGGGGGTTAGTGCCAAAATTGGGAGAGCTGTCTCACAGACAAGTCAAGAAACAACCTGACATAGTAATTCTCATGGAATCATACATAACAGACAATATCCCAGACACCACCATCACGATTCCTGGATATGTCCTATCCCGTTGACAGAACAGACCTAGCAGAAGTGGCATCACATTGGTATATACTCGGGAGGGAGTTGCCCTTTGAGTCCTCAATATTGGCTCTGGACCCCATGATGTCTCATGGCAACAGAACAAACATGGGAAAGGAAACTTCGTGCTGATTACCATGGTAGTCCTCTCAGCTGACGAACGTGTGCCTCTCCATGTTGAACAACAATTGGAGGAAGCACTGAGGGTGGCAAGGACACAAAATGTACTCTGGGTGAGGAATTTCTATGTCCACCACCAGGAACGGCTAGGGAGCAGCACTACTGACCAAGCTGGTCAGATCTTAAAGGATATTGCTTTGAGACAGGGTCTGCGGCAGATGATGAGGGAACAAAAAATACAGAAAAAAGATACTATCTTTGAGAATACCCTATATTGTGTTGTGTGACACTATCACTGTGCTAAATGGGAGAGAACAGATCTAGTAATTCAAGACTGAGCATCCATGAGGCACTGTGGCCAATTAGCAACAGAATCATACTCCAATACAATTTGTATGACCTGGCATATTTGCCACTCTACCATTACCATTAAGTCAGGGGATCAACCCTGGTTCATTGCAGAGTGCAGAAAAGTATGCCAGGAGCAGCACCAGGCATACCTAAATATGAGGTGTCAATTTGCTGAAGCTACCAAATAGGACAATAACCTGCCAGCCAATATTAGCACAGAGCTAATGAATCCCACAATTAGATCTAAGTGCTACAGTCTTGCCACAGCCAGAGGTGAATTGTGGCAGACAAATAAACACCTGACTGGAGGAGGAGGCTCCAAAAATATCCCCATCCTCAGTGATGGAACGCCCCATCACATAAGTGCAAAAGATAAGGTTGAAGCATTTGCAAGAATCTTCAGCCGGAAGTGCCACGTGAATGATCCATCTCAGCCTCCTCCACTACTCCTCAGAATAAGAGAGGCCAGTCTTTAGTCAATTCGAATCACTCCTAATGATATCAAGAAATGTTTGAAAGCACTGGATACTGTCAAAGCTACAGACTCTGACAACATTCCAGCAATAGTACTGAAGACTTGTGTTCCAGAACTTGCCGCACCCTGAGCCAAGCTGTTTCAGTACAGTTCCAACACGGGCATCTACCCAACAATGTGGAAAATTGCCCAAGTATGTCTTGTACACAATACCAAGACAAGTCCAACCTGGCTAATTAACTCCCCGAGTCTTCTCTTGATCATCAGGAAAGTGATGAAAGGTGTCATCAACAGTGCTATAAAGCAGCAGCTGCTCAGCTATAACCTGCTCAGTGATGCCTGGCTTTGGTTCCATCAGGGTCACTCAGTTCCTGACCTCATTACAGCTTAGGTTCAAATAATACCAAAAATGAATTCCATTGGTGAGGTGAGGAGTGACAGCCCTTGACATTAAGGCCACATTTGACCAAGTGTGCCATCAAGGAGCTTTGCTATAACTGGAATAAATGGCATCCAGAAGGATGATTATTGTTAGAGGTTAGTCATCTCAGCTTAAGAACATCTCTGTAAGAGATCCTCAGGGTAGTGTCCTTGGTCCGACCGTCTTCAGCTGCTTCATTGATCATCTGCCTCCATCATCAGGTCAAAACGGTGGATATTTGCTGAAGATTGCACAATTTTTAACACCATTCATGACTTTTCAGATACTGAAACAGTCCATGTTCAAGTGCAACAGAACCTGGACAATATCTAAGCTCGGGCTGACAAGTGGCAATTAACATTCAAGGCACATAAATGCCAAGCAATGATCATCTCCAACAAGAGACAATCTAACCACTGCCCCTTGACATTCAATGGCATTACCATCACTGTCAACATCCTGGGGGTTACCAGAAACTGACCAGAAACTCAACTGGATTCACCAATTAAATACAGTGGCTATAACAGCAGGTCAGAAGCTTAGAATACTATGGCAAGTAACTCACCTCCTGACTCCCCAGAGCCTGTCCACCATCTACAAGGCACACGTCAGAAGTGTGATAGAGTACTCCCCGCTTGCCTGGATGAGTGCACCTCCAACAACATTCAAGAAGCAAGACAACCATCTAGGCCAAGGTAGCCCACTTGATTGGCACCACATCCACAAACATCTACTCTCTCCTCCACTGATGCTCAGCAACAGCAGTGTGTACTAACTACTAAATGCAGTGCAGAAATTTGTCAAAGATTCTTAGATAAGCACCTTCCAAATGGACAACCACTTACATCTAGAAGGACAAAGGCAGCAGATACATGGGGACAACACCACTTGCAGGTTCCTATCTACAGAACTCACCATCTTGACTTGGAAATTTATTGCCGTTCCTTCATTGCCACTGGGTCAAAATACTGGAATTCCCTCCCTAACAGCATTGTGAATATATCTACAGTATGTGGACAGTAGCGGTTCAAGAAGGCAGCTCACCACCACCTGCTTAAGGGCAACTAGGGACAGGCAATAAATGTGGGCCAACTAGTGATGCCCACGTCCCACATGAGTGAGTTAAAAAACACTTGGACGTCAGGGAAGGTGAGTGAGCAAGCTGCTCAGCTGATTAAGAAAGAGGTCTGTCCCTTCCTCACATGGCTGATGCCACCATTTCATATACCACACATTAAGGAGGAGGTGTTGTTTATTAATGCCTATGTCTCTGTGAGGCAATTCGCAGAGAGAAGCAAGTGAGGTGATGAAGAACTATTTTAGGTACTAGTTACACTTGGGGGTGGATTACAGCATTATCCAGAGAGAAAAGAATGGCCACAATCATCCTAGTGAACTGCAAACCAACCAATATAACTCTAAAACAATGTCTAGACTGGGGCAATCGAGGAGAGGTGAATGAATCAAGACATCCCAGAAGAGGAAATAGATGAGAAGATATTTGAGTGTAGGAAATTGGAGTTACAGTCAGCTGAATATTCACAGGAGGTGACCACTGGACATGGCAGAAATATTACATATCAATGCACGAGACAGAGCCTGATACAACATGCCCCAACTCCCTCCCCCTGTCACAGTGACTCTCCCTCAGCACCTCATCAATCTGTAATTTCCCTGTGTCCTTCTTCGTGCATGTGCGCAACCCATCACTGCATTGAATGCTGTGGGTCTTCCTCTTCCGATCTCCAACACTGATGTTGTCAATTTGAAAGCCTCCAAGGATGAAGAATGCACACTAGAAATCTCTGTCAAACATTTACCAGGGGAACTGAGACAGCAGCTGCAATAAGTGAGGTTTTATTCAGATGGGACAATGACAAGTTTATATCCCCACCTGATCTGCGGCTCAAAGTCACCTCCATTTCACCGGTCAGTTTCCCAAGCTTCAAGAAACTCATGTTGCTGCAGGAATATTTGGATTGACTGTGAGAGACGTCAATCAGAGAGCCCACCCACTCTGCCCATTCACACCTCTTCCTCTTCCTCTTCCAGAGGTGGTTCACTTCCTATAGGGACTCAAAACCAAGTGAGGAGATGGTGAGTGAAGGAGCAGCTTTTATACAAATTGTATCCCATAATATCCACACCAATCTTCAGGCAGTCTGACTATCCTGTGGGTAATCAGGGGTGGAAATGTCCCTTATGCTGTGTGAGAAGATCCAGCTGAGAGAGTTATTTACCCGGTGCTTTGTGCTGAACTGTTTGACTGGAGCTGTGTGTTGGATATTGAGTGTGTTTATTGGAAGCATTTCCCTTCTGATTTTATTGAGAGTCCTGAGGGATTTATACAGGGTAAATAAAAAAAACGCAGTCCCAGTTGCACAGGGTCAATATTTGGAAAATTTAAACAAAAGATAATTGGCCATAGAATCAGGGATAGCGTGTAGCTATGATTTGGATTGCAGTTCCCTAGAGGACGGCAGATAACCTACAAAATGTTAGGATTAGGAGTGTAGTGTCTGAGATGGACAAACTGCATTGTTCTTAACATGAGTTAGCACAGACTTAAAGGGCCAAATAGTTCCTTTTGTACCAATCTATTCTCTGAATCTGGATGATTCTATGAAAGTTTCTTTGTTATCATCACTACCTCTCACTAATGTTGGCCAGGCACTGGGACAATGTGCATAGGGAAAAGGCAAGATCCAGTCACAGGGCAGACTAGCGATGCTCCACCTCAGCTCAGAGCTCAAAGTCCATTGACAGCCCAAGCAGAGTGAATTCAGATTTTATCCAATAATGTCCATATTAATGCTCAGGACCGATTATGCAGTGAGTGAAGGAACAAAGTTTACACAGATTATATTCAATAATATCCATACTAATGCAAAGGGTTAAATATTCAGTGAGTGGAGAAAGAGAATTTATACAGAATATATCCCATAATATCTACATGAATGTTCAGGGCTGAATATCACATATTAAGTAATATTCTTGTGATGTAATATCATTGGATGGTGTACTCGTGGTGGAGCGGGAGGGGAGAAAGTTAAACGGGAGTAGTCCTGATCTAGCCGGAATGAGCCGCCAGAGGAAGTAGCGGTGGTGTGTACAATTGCAACATTTTAAAGGAACTCAGTGGGTATATGAATAGGAAGAGTTCAGAGGGATATGGGACAAATGCTGATAAATGCTGGGACTAGGTCAGATTGAGATGTCTGTTCGGTGTGGATGAAGGTTCTGTTTCCGTGCTGTTAAGATTCTATAAGGGAACTGCAGTGTTCTTGATACTGTCAAGACTGTTGTGTGTTGCTGCAGATATTCCCATCCGTGTGAGTGAGAAGTGATCATCACACTCCTGACTTAAGCCTTCTTGGCTGTGGGGAGGAGGATCAGAGTGATTTGGAGGGGAGTTCTCCCAGCTCCTCAGGACGAGGTGTGTTCGTGGAGCTGCCTTCTCCTATTGCTTGCTTGGTTGTCCACAATTCTCTACATGATGTGGTAAGATTGCAGGCCTTTGTTATGATCTGCCTGTGGACTGTTTTACTCTGTTTGTTGTCCGCTACTGTTGGTGTTCAGTCTGCATGTAACCCAATGTAGTACATTCAGTCATTTAAAATGTGGACTCCAATTTATCTCCAGTGCTGCTCCTGACATGCCAATCCACTAGTTTGATGGTTTGTGAAGTACTCATTCATCAGTTGGGAGGGGAGTGGCAGTTTGAACTTGTTTGACCTGAAGCCTTGTGATTCCATGAGGTCAGGAATTAGGAGTTGCCCACCTGCACACTCAGGGATAGTGACAGAGGAGTCTGGGATAATCTCAGATTGATATGATTCACTCAGTATCCCTGCTAATTGACCAGTCTGTGGGACAGCTGTCCTCACTTGGGGGACTTCTGAGGAAGGGTCACTTGACCCAAAATGTTAACTCATATTTCTCTCCACAGATGCTGCCAGACCTGCTGAGCCTTTCCAGCAATTTCTGTTTATGTTTTCTCATTTGGGGATCTGTCTTCAGACCTTGGTAAGTGAGACTTTACAGATTCCACTGGTCTGAGATCACATTCAGCTAATTCTGACACAATGTCAGGATTGTCCAGATCTCTCTGATTTTCCCCATTATTGGACTTTGCACTGATTGTTTATCATTTTTTCCCTGGCCACTTCAGTGGGCATGTGGTGTGGGATTGGAGTCATAGGCAATTGTAACAGGTTCACTCGCCTGAAGGACAATATTTAGGTTTTTCAAAAGAACTCACATTGTCTGTTCTTGGTCACTATCCAGTGTCCCTGGTGGAAACAAATGATGACAGTCAGACAAGGAAAAATGCGGCATTTGCATCTGATTCCCTTGTAACACAGGGTAATAGCAGGCTGCCACTGACTGTGAATCGGTCCCTTCAGCAAAGGAGGAGAGGGAATTTGAGGAAATCATGTTTCATTTTCCTGTTTTACAGAAAGATTGCGCTGTACTACACTAGAGAATACAGGATAAACACCACAGATAGACCCTGACATTCACCCAAGGAACAACTGCACAACTGTAGGAAGATATCCAGTCCCTTCACAGCATTGCTCAACACAGAGAAGGCTGGGCAGTGAAACCATCATCTGGAAACTGATCAGGCCAGGGGAGCTTTAACATATTGCCAGATCTGAAACTGGTCTATGGTTTGGAGCCTTTCATCAGAACCAACCTTTCTGAAGGTTCCGCTGTGGGTGACTGGTCAGGGTGAGGCTGGGAAGAAGTGTGAGTGGCTCCAAGTGTGGTGAGAGTTTCAAGTCTCAGGAACCATTGACTCATTTCTGCAGGTGAGAGGCTGTCCAAGTGTGAGTTGTATGAGGAGGACTCCACGGGCTGATAACATCTTCCAGAACACCAGGTGTATTTGTTCCGTGACTGTTAACACAAGAGCAACTACACGGATGCGAAACTATTGAGTTGTGAGGTGTGTGACCTGGGTTTTGCAATGTCATCGCTTGTGAATCACCAGCCCATTGACACAGGAAAGAAATCATTCACATGTGAGGTGTGCAACAAGACAGTCTCCCAGTCATTGTATCCACTTGTGCACCAATGCCGTTGCACTGGTGAGAAGCCATTGACATGCAAGGACTGTTGTATATCATTTTCATCAACATCAATCCTCAGTTGACACTGGGATAACCATGCAGAAAAGAAACCATTCAGGTGTGAAAGGCATTGTCACAGTCAGGCAACCTTCACATACCCCAACGCATCCTCGCAAGGGAGAAACTGTTCAAATGACAAAACTTTCTCTGACTCATCAAGGCTCCGTTCCTCAGAGGATTCACATGGGAGAAAAGCCATTCGCTTGCAATTTGTGTGACAAAGCATTCTTCGTCTCATCACATCTTCATGAGCACCAACGCTTTCACACGGGGAAAAACAGTTCACATGCAAAATATGCAGCAGATCATTCTCACATTCATCACAACTTCTTGTATACCAATGCATTCACACAGGGGAGAAACCATTCACATTCAAGGCGTGTGACAAATCATTTTCGTCATCATCAGAAACCCGTGTTCTCCAACATGTTCACAAAGGGGAGAAGCCTTTCACTTCTGAGGTATGCAACAAATCGTTCTCACCATCAGAGATGCTTCACACACACCAACGCATCCACACAGAAGGGAAACCATTTAGTTGTGAGGTGTGTGACAAGTCATTCTGCAACTCATCAAGTTTCTTGCTTCGTCAGAGGATTCACATGGGAAAGAAACCATACACGTGTGAGGTTTGCAACAAATTCTCACAGTCATTCAGCCTCCATAGACATCGCCACATTCACACTGAGGAAAAGCCGTTCAAGGTCATGCAGCCTGCTGCTCCATCAAATAATCCACACAGGCAAGAAACCATTCATGTGCAAGGTTTGTGACAAATCGTTCCTACAGTCTTCCCAACTTTAAGTACATCAACATACCCATACAGGGGAAAAACCATTTACATGTGAGGTGTGTGACTAACCATTCGCACAGTCAGCAATAACAGCACAGTCAGTATGCACCAACGCATTCACACAGGACCATTCACGTGTAAGGTGTGTGCAAATTCATTCTTGCAGTTAACAGACCTCTTCGCATGCCAGCGCAATCACTTTGGAGAAAATATTAAAGAGTAAAGTGTGTGGCAAATATTCACTCAGTCAGCAAGCTTCTATGGACCTCAATGATTCACAAATATCATGACCGATTTATAACCACTATCAATGGTCATAAAAACCTATTTAATTCACTAATGCCTGGTCCGGCTAACATGTCACTCCAGATCCACAGAAATGTGGTCTGCTACAAAGAATAAAAAAAAAGAGATCCAGTGAACATCGATGTAGGCATTGGAAATGCCAACAGCAAACCCAGCTGACCTTGCTAAGTCCTATCTGGCAGGATTGTACCAAAATTAGAAGAAATGTCCCACGGACTTGTCTACAATAGCCTGCCATAGAAAAGTACTTCCTGCTGATTACCCACCTCCTGCCACCCCTCAGCTGATTAATGTGTGCTTCCTCAATGGTAACACCACTTGGAAGAGGTCCTGAGGATGGCAAGGGCACAAAATATACTCTGGTTGGCGTTCATCAGTGTTCAACGCCAATAAAGCCTCAGTAATACCGTAATGACCATGCTGGCCAAGTCCTAAAGGACACGGCTGCGAAGATGTGCCTGTGGCAGGTGGTGATGGTCCCAAATTGAGGAAAAGCATTATCACGCGACCTCATCCTCAACAGTTTATCTGTTGTAGATGTACTTGTCCATGACAGTGTTGCTAGGAATGACCACCGTACTGTGAGTGAGGAGACAAAGTCCTATCTTTACACCAAGGAATGCCCACCATCACGTTGTGTGGCAGCACCACCATGGTAAATGGGACAGACTTCAAACAGGACTCCCAACTCAAGATTAGGCATCCATGAGGTGCCGTGTGCCATCAGCAACATCAGAATTGTATTCGGCCACGAACTGTAACACCATGGCTGGCAAGAACACATACATTTATGGATTATAAGAACTGGAATATGTATATAGTTGGACATTTCCGGATTGAAAAATGTTAGTGTGTAATATCTTAGAAATTACGAGGAGAAAGAACAAAGTGAACTGTGGATTGTCTGCTGTTTACTGAAAAGTCAACTGACTTTGGAGAGCCCACTGGGGTTTTTCAAGAGGAAATAAGAGGCGCAGTTTAAACGCTTATGACTTGTTGAGCAAGCATACTTGGAAAAACCATAAGGAATTTATGTTGCTGTCAGCTTGCAACAGCCACTGGCCTAAGTGCTGTGTGCTCTTATGTCAGTACTTATGGGCAGTTGGAATAAGCTGGTAAAAGGGAAGATATATTCCTCTTTAGCTCTCAGTAAGTACCAAAATAATCCATAAAGACAAACAGTTGAAGCAATATCACAGCAAAGTTCTCCCTGAGAAACAGAAAAAGGACAAGAATCAGTATCTCTGATCCTCTTGTAAACTTTGAAACCTGAACTTAACTGTAGGATCTAGGTCCAAATGACCTGCTGCCTGAACTGAGGGTCTTTCACTACTCTGTGGCCAACAGCAACATCATCTCATTGACAGGAAAGCAAAGGAACTGTACGATAATATTATGGCTTTCGAAGCTGTATTTTGTCCGGGACTTTTATGCGAGCAGTTTTGAGCCATACATTCCAAGCTGTCCGTTCCAAATCGATAAAGTAAATTCCTTGTGAGGCCTTTTTTTTCAAATTGGAACAATTGAAGCTGCATGAATGGATGGAGTCAGGCTCCCACAGAACCAGGGTTTTAGTTTACCATTCAGTGGTTGTTGGGGGTCTGAAGCTGGTTGTAGAAGCTGCCAAATCTCTCTCTCTCTCTGCTACGTCTAAGAGCTTGGGATCTCTCTCTCTGCTGCCAGAATTGCATTTGAGATATTCTGCTTTACTGACTTTGCCTTTGCCTAGGGTGTGTTAATTGGCATGTTAGTGTATTGGAACAGTAATTAAATAATCTATTATTCTGTTAATTTTTCCAGTCGAGTTAAAGTTATACCAATTCTTCTTTCTTTTGTTGTATTTTAGCTGTAGGGTTAGAATAAAGTGTGTTTTGCTTAAAGCAGTATTGTAACCAATCAAATCACATTTGGAACACAACACCTTATACTTGGCTTTAAATAAGATAAAAGCTAGGGTTTAGGCTATCTCCTTGATATGTTTGAAGGGGGTTTGGTCTGGTCCATAACAATTGTGAGAAAGTCAACTCATTCTATCCTATTATATTGGATTCTTTATATCCACAGGGCTTTTTTCTGTATTTTCTCACTCATGATACAGATTAAGGGGGATAGAGTTTAATTCTCCATAGTAACTCAGTTAATAACTGGTTTCTCCATGAGAATACATTCTGATTATATGTTATTTTTGAGTTCATTGAATAAATCTGGTGAAAATCTTTTTTCAAGATAATAGTAATAGAGGGAAACATATTGATGATTTTTTTGATTACATAAAACATTTAAACTTTTGGTAAAATGGGGCTTGATTTTCACCAAGCTCCTTCTATCAGGAGGTCAGATCATACAGCCTAACACAGAGAACACAGTTACTTGTAAAGGTACCTAAAGTGAGTCTAGCTCCAGTGAAGTCACAACACTGAATGGTGCAACATTGAAGAAAATGAGAAACCCTGTATCTAAAGAAGGATATGTTAGCATTGAAATGGGGTCCACAGGAAGTTTACAAGAATGATTCTGGGCATGTAGGGCTTGTTATCTGAGGAGCAGTTGAGGACTCCCGGTCCGTATTTGATGGAGTTTAGAAGGATGAGGGGGTAACCTCATTGTAACTTACGGAATACTGTGAGGCCTGGATAGAGTGGACGTTGAGAAGATGTTTTCACTGGTAGGAAAGACTGGGACCCAAGGGAACGGGCTCAGATTGAAGGGCCAACCCTTTAGAACTGAGATGAGGAGGAATTTCTCCAGCCAGAGAGTAGTGAATCAATAGAATTCATTGCCGCAGAAGGCTGTGGCAGCCAAGTTATCGAGTGTATTTACAACAGAGGTAAATTGGGTCTTGATTAGTAAGGGGATCAAGAGTGACAAGAAGAAGGCTGGACAGTGGGGCTGTATCAGCCGTGATTGAATGGCAGAGCAGACTCAAAGGGCTGAGTGGCCTAATTCTGCTCTCACATCTCATGGCCTAAAAGCAGGGAACAGTACAACACTCAAATTCCATACAAATTATCCACAAAAAGAAGCTTGGAAAATAAAGGTGCAGGAATACATCAGGACAACAATTACCCAAGACTCCAACACATCTTTGAGTTGAGAACACCCAGATGTGGAGTCCAGATCATCAGAAGGATTGTCAAACTACCTATAAGTTATACCCACTCCTTGAGTCTTTATGTTTCACTTTTTGTTTCTGTGTAACAGGTTTGCAACTACCATAAATGTATACATATTTTCAGTCTTAGTCTTTGTCCTGTTATCTTGGGGGGAAATGGGGATGTTGTGGTAGTGCATTATTGGCTTTTATAAGAGCTTTTTTAAGTGCTAACTAATCAAAGGTAAGCTTTATAAACCACATGACTAACAGCTGTGAGAAGTTGCAGGAGAAGGAACTCAGAAGCAGATTGTGGACATAGTTATCTGAAACTGCATGTTGTGCCCTGATCTGTTAAATAAACCTCCATGAGCTTTTTAAGTAGACTGAATCCACACACCTGAAACTGAGTTTCTTGGAAATAACTCAAG
This sequence comes from Ginglymostoma cirratum, assembly GCA_024137785.1. Lineage (NCBI taxonomy): Eukaryota > Metazoa > Chordata > Chondrichthyes > Orectolobiformes > Ginglymostomatidae > Ginglymostoma > Ginglymostoma cirratum. The sequence continues at coordinate 2,721,307 of JAHRHZ010000002.1, forward strand.
AAAAAAAATGACATTACCCATCATATTCAAAGAACCAAGGAAAATTTTTAAATAACTTCTCACATTTAGGGCAGCACAGTGGCTCAGTGGTTAGCATTGCAGCCTCACAGTGCCAGGGACCCGGGTTCGTTTCCAGCCTCAGGCGACTGTCTGTGCGGAGTTTGCACATTCTCCCCGTGTCTGCGTGGGTTTCCTCCAGGTGCTCTGGTTTCCTCACACTGTCCAATGATGTGCAGGCTAGGTGGATTGGCCTTGCTAAATTGCTTGTAGTGTTCAGGCGTGTGTGAGTTATAGGGGGATGGGTCTGGGTGGGATGCTCCAAGGGTCGGTGTGGACTTGTTGGGCTGAGGGGCCTGTTTCCACACTGTAGGGATTCTATGATTCATCCTCTCTCTCCCCCCACAGTCTCTTTTCCTCTGCTCCCTCCTTCTCTCTTCTCCCATTCCCTGATTCTCTGTCTCTCTTCCTGACCCTTTATTTCACTCTCCACCATCTTTTCTCTTCCAATCACCCCCCCACACCATCATGCTCTTTCCCCTGCCTCCACAAAAGTTTCTTTTCTCTCCGTCCCTCCCAGGAGCATTCTCTCTCTCTCTTTCCTCCCTCTGTCACAGAGTCACAACCGGAATCACATGCCCTGCACTGGATCCATCAGATCTTGTTCTCCTTGTCTCCTCTGGTTGCGCTGACACTGGTGCCATTAACCCAGTTCTTTTCTTTCTTTCCTACTTAAATAAGAGATGTTATGACTGGGACAGGAATGAGGCTTGGAGGCCTCTATTTAAAAGTAGTTTTAAATGGCCAACTTTAACGCATCATTGCTGCAGAAACAGCCACTCACCGCCCTCCACATCAACAAAACACAAATCAAAGGATTTTTAAAGATAAACTTCAGGTGGAAAAACATAAGATATCAATTAGCCATTAAGTCCCAAGTTTTGAGATTTTGCTCTGAACAGAATTCTTTCTGCCTAGCTCTTCAACTTGCAGAAAAAATTATGTGGGTTTGAATTTTCCTCCTGTCTCAGATTCTGTCTGTCTCTCACCCTCACTGCTCCACCAATCTCAGATTCTGTTTCTCCCACCCTCGCAGCTCTTCCAATCTCAGATTCTGTATCTCCCACCCTTATTGTGCCTCCAATCTCAGATTCTGTTTCTCCAGCCCTTGCAACACCTGCAATCACACATTCTGCCTCTCCCACTGTTGCTGCTCTGTCTCCTCCAGTCACAGATGCTACTGTCTAATCATCCATATTACAATCCTTTCAAGGCTGCAGTTCACCTTCCTATCGCAAATTTTCCAGAGAGTTGTCTCCTCCCACAACCTGCCCCCCCAGAAAAACGATCTCCCAGATCCTGCTCCCAAACATGCCATCTGATAACATTAGATCAGTAATACAAAAATGTTTGCGAGACTGAGGCAGATGAATCTTCATTGTGATCCAGGAACGTGAGTGACCTGGGTTAATACATGTTTGCCCTTATTGTTCTTTCGATGTTGTGTCTCTGTCCTTTAAATCTGCTGCTATCATTTCAATAAGGCTTGGTCACACACCTCACACTTAAATGTCTTCTACCTGGTGTGGATTTATCTGCTTGAGGAGCAACTATGACTGAGTGAGTGTTTGCTTACACACCTCACGCTTGAAAGGTTTCTCCTCCATTTAGCAATCTTGAATTAACCATTGTACAACAGAAGGACTTGTGTTTCAGGAGATTGTTTTGCACCTGTGGAGTGTTCCTCACATGCCTCACTACCTTGGATGCTGCGGGCCTTCCCTTCCAATCAGCTGTGAAATACTTCTGAGACTGCACTCCTCACACTGATGTTGTCAGATTGAAAGCAATGCTATTCCCATTGTTATGATCCACTGTGGTACTGCACTGTAAATTGAGACCTGTTATTCCTAGAGATGTACCAAACATTTTTAAATTTTTTAAGGTACGCACTGTACCCCAATTTCCCTGTCTTTCAGACCAAGTTTCATCAAAAGCATGGACCAGATTTCTGTGCTCAACAAGAATTATTATTTATTATAAGTAATTAGACTGTAACTACAGATAAACAGATATAAACCATTGGCATATAACATGACTAACTGAAACTCTGATCCTTTTATGAACTCCCCCTTTACACACAGACAAGCAAATAGGGAAAATAGATAATTGGAGGAGGTAGAAAAAACTGGAAAACCAATTTGGTTGTCTGTGCTTCCTACTTTTGATATTTAAGGTGATTCTACTTCAGCTAGCCAGGCCCTTGGTGTACAGCTGTCTTTCTGTGGAAACTACCACCGGTTTGTAAGAAGTGCGGAGTGACTGATTCATTTGGAATACATGAGAGATAAAAGGTACTGCAGATGCTGGAGAATCCGAGATAACAAGCATGGGGCTGGATGAATATCCATCCTCTATCCGCCTCCCCCTCTCTCCCTATTTATTTCAGAACCCTCTTCCCCTCCCCCATTTCTGATGAAGGGTCTAGGCCCGAAACATCAAGTTTTCCTGCTCCTATGATGCTGCTTGACCTGCTGTGTTCATCCAGCCCCATGCTTGTTATCTCATCATTTGGAATACATTTCTGGTTATCAATTCAAAAGTCACAGCTCCCAGCTACTGCTGCTGGAAAAGTAACTTTCTTTTCCAAGTTCAAACTGAGTTTTTCTTCTGTGCAGAGAAAAGGCAGCTTCTGCTGGGGAGAACGACAGTACACTGTTCTGTGTCTTTATCTCTTTGTTTCTGTAACTTGTTTCCAGTTCCAACCTGCTCAGTTAGATAAAAAAACTTGGCTCCCGATTGTCTGCACATTGCAGGAACCCACAGCCTCAAAACAATTCTCAATAAGTTTCAAATTCTTTGCTGTGAAATTATATAGCTATCTCGTAAAACAGTCCTGTTTCTCATTCCAGTCTATAGTTTCATAGAAATATAAAAAGACATGGTTTCAACATACTTCTGTTTTTAAGGAAATTAAATGCTTTTTTTTTTGAAAACAAGTGTTTAATTATAAATATATAATATACAACAACAAGATAAGAGTTATATCCATTCATTCTTCTCCCCTTTATACGAACTTAGGCAGTCTTAGAATTTCTTAAATTTTAACTTGTTCTAAAATTTTACATTTGGGATAATGTATATGCATCTTTCCCATTAATAAGAACAATTTTTGAAGTAAATATTTTCAGTGAAACGTTCCAATCCAGAAAGTCATGTATTCTACTTTTAAACTGTACAATGAAGGCAAATGGATTACGATCAGTATAAATTTGTGATTGTTATAAAGCGGGTATATAGTTCTCCCCCCGAGAACTAACTCTGAAACACCCAAAGAGGAGCACCTCACCCTATAATCTGTAAAAGGAGTGTGAAAAGTGGCATAGTCTGCCTTTCAGCAAAATAAATTCCTGACACTTACTTTAAAATCAACAAGTAACAATTTATTTATCTAACTCTAACAGTGAACAAATTAACTAAACTATTAACAAACTAAATAAATACCTTCTCACTACTATTCCAGAAAAAGGTAAGATTCTAATGGTATGCTGTTCCAGTAAGTACAAGTCCCACTTATATATAAAAAAAAATTTAGTCTCTTGAAATTACAGCCAGATTACGTGTCTTCCAGAATGTTCTGTGCATTCTCTTGTCAGAAATGCCTTCTCCATTAATTCTTCTGTCAGCAATACTAACTAGTTGTTCCATTGGTATCGTTGTTGTAGAGACGGTATTTTCTCTAAGACATAGAGGAGGCTGTGACAGCCAGCAATTCTTGAGAGCTGAGGGCCGTTAGATTTGGCAGATGGTAGCTAGCTCTTGGTTCTTTGTCCAACTGCCCCCTTCTTTTTATACCCTTGATGACATATCACTATTTCTTTCAATAGGATTGGTCCAATGTTGTCAAAACTATCAGTCAAATTTAATAGGTTTTTGGTATCTAAGTACCTGGTTCAAATTGATTGGCTAAATTCAAAAGCCTGTTGTCTTTGTAAAAAAATACTGCTGCTTGACCTGCTAACAGTACGGCCTTTCGATACAAATGCATCCATTTTAAATCTCTAAACACAGAAAAAGCACATGATCTTTAAAAGGGACCACACAATGCTTTACCCCCTAGCATTTTACAAACATCAAATTCAAACATCCTGCCTCCCAATCCATAAGTACCCTACCCAACTTTGCAACAGTGATTCCTTGTTTCCATGTCAAATATAGACATCAAAGTGCTGAAAAGCTAACAACAATCCCAAAATCTCTTTGTTCATGATAGAGTAATACTTCTGATGCTGGCTTAGTTTCTTACAGAAATATTCCATTGGCCCGTCTGTTCCTAACTCACCATACTGTAACAAGACTGCACTCACCCACGAATCACTAGCATCATCTGCGATTACATAAGGTCTAGAAAAATCAGAGGTGGCCAACACTGGTTCATGTATTAAGACATCCTTAGTTTCTCAAATGCTGCTTGGCATTCTGCTGACCATATCTCTTTTGCTTGTTTCTTTAACAAATGTGTTAGCTGTATAGCTATCATACTGAAATTACCACAAATTTCCAGTAAAATTCACACATTCCTAAAACATCCGGTTTTCTTATTTAGGAACAAGGAATTCTATTAAAACGTTCATTTTCACTGGCCTTGGCAACATCTGTCCTTGACCAAGCACATGTCCCAAGTAAGTCTGTCTTACTTTTGCAACTTAATGTTTTGTTAGATTTATCACCAAACCACACAACTGTAATTGCTTAAACAGATTATTGACTCATTTTACATTCTCTTCTCAAGTGTCAGTATAAGCCACAGCATCATTTAAATACATTACGCAGTTATGAACATCAGTTATGACTTGAGTCATATGCCCTGGGATGTGGCTGGGTCATCCTTTAATACAAATGGCATTACTGGACAATGGTGTAACCCACTTGATGTCACAACATCAGAAATTTCTTTTCCCCTTAATGTCAATGGCATTTGTCAGCACCCATTCAATGGATCAATCTTCAAAAGGAATGAGGCACTGCCAACTCTATTGATGCAGTCTTACAGTCACACAATTGGGTATGAATCTGTCTTTGTGACCACAGTCACTTTTCTATAACTTATACAAAGTCTCCAGTCAGTCTCACCTGTGTCCCCTTCCTCCTGTACATGTGCTGATCCCACACTACACATCACCAATGCCTTGGATGCTGTTTGTCTTCATTTTGTGATATGCTGTCAGACACCTCTGACAGTATGCATCCCTCAGTGATGCTGTCAGTTTGAAAGCCTCCAAGGATGAAGAATTCTACTCCCACACTAGAAATCTCTGTCAAACATTTACCAGGGGAACTGAGACAGCAGCTGCAATAAGTGAGGTTTTATTCAGATGGGACAATAACAAGTTTAAATCTCCACCTGATCTGCTACTCAAAGGGGCAGTACAGTGGCTCAGTGATTAGCGTTGCTGCCGCATAGTGCCAGAGACCCAGGTTCGATTCTAGCCTCTGGTGATTGTGTGGAGTTTGCACGTTTTCCCTGTGTCTGTGAGGGTTTCTTCCGGATGCTCTGGTTTCCCCCCACAGTCCAAAGATGTGCAGGTTAGTTGGCTTGGCTATGAGGAATGCAGGGTGTAAGGGCGTGTCACGTGTGATGCTCTTCGGAGGATCAGCGTTGCCCTGATGGGCCGAATGGCCTCCTTCCACACTGATCCTATGATGAAAGCGCTTCCCTTTCACCGATAATAAGGTGTACAGCTGGATGAACACAGCAGGCCGAGCAAGAAAGCTGACGTTTCGGGTCTCGACCCTTCTTCAGAAAATCACTTCCACTTCCCAAGCTTCAGGAAACTCACGTTGCTGCAGAAATATTTGGATTGGCTGTGAGAGATGTCAATCAGAGAGCCCACCCACTCCCTCCCCTTCCTCTTCCAGAGCTGGTTCACTTCCTATAGGGACTCAAAACCAAGTGAGGAGATGGTGAGTGAAGGAGCAGCTTTTATATAAATTGTATCCCATAATATCCACACCAATCTTCAGGCAGTCTGACTGTCCTGTGGGCAATCAGGGGTGGAAATGTCCCTTATGCTGTGTGAGAAGATCCAGCTGAGAGAGCTGTTTACTCGGTGCTTTGTGCTGAACTGTTTGACTGGAGCTGTGTGTTGGATATTGAGTGTGTTTATTGGAAGCATTTCCCTTCTGATTTCCAGGCTGTGTTTTGTTGATGGATTATTCCTGAATATGAGAAGGTGAGGTGTCATTATCTGGGAGGTGCAGAGTGTCTGAGGATTCTGTCGGATTTCCTATTGCTGAGGTCGCTGGGTGTGTGTGTGTAGTGTGCGCGTCGGGAACTGGTATTCTGCGGACTGAATAATCAGTTCACTCTGTGTCTTTTCAAAGCACTCCAAGATTTAAGACCATGGTATCTCTGTAACCTCTTCAGAGAAGAAAGCACAGACTTGCAGTTATAGAAAGCCTTTCACGACCACCAGATCCAAAAGCATGTTACAGTCAGTGAAGTACATTTGAAGTGTACTGATTGTTTCAATGCAGAAAATGTGACAGCCAATATGTGTACAACGAGGTGCCACATTCAGCAATTTGATAATGACTAGAAAATATTCTTTACTGGTTGATTGAGAGATTAACACCAGGGGTAACGTCCTATTCTTCTATAAAATAATGCGAAGGGTCTTTTACACCCACGTCAGGAGGGAGCAGAAGGGCCTGGTTTGAGATCTCATCTGAAAGGCGGCTCCTCTGACTTGTGGCTCTTGTGTTGAATTATTTGGTGTTTGTGTCTGATCCTGCAAAGGGTTCTTCATTACCATCCTTGGCTTTCACTATCATTTCACACTGTTGTCCGGAACAGGGTCGCAGTGCACAGGAAAGGGACAAGAATCACTCGCAGGAGGGACCAGTGACACCCTGCCTCAACTCATCTGCTGCAGCAGCCCTCATCCATACCTTTATAGGCTTTAGACTGAATTATTCCAATGCCCTCCTGGCTACTTTCATATCTTAGATATGCTGCTTGGCCTGCTGTGTTCATCCAGCCCCACGCCTTGTTATCTCTACTTTCATATCTTATTCCGTAAACCTGCGCACCTCCGCAACTCTGCTGATGAGGTCCTAACTGACACCAAGACCCATTATCCAATCATCCCTGTGCTTGCTGATCTACATTGGCTCCTGGTCAAGCAGCACCTCCGTTTTAAAGTTTTCTTCCTAATTCCTCCATGACTTTGCCCCCATCTATCTTTGTAATCTCTGTAACAATTCAGTTGCTATAATTAGGGATACATTTATCGAAGAAACTTTTAAAATATTCTTTAAAGATTTTACCTGAAGTCCTGAATTCGGATTTGACAGTTTTGCCTGATGCTATGGCTGATGACTGAATTTGGGATGTACAGTCTGAATGAGTGCAGTGTATCTAATTTCTCAGGATAAACAAGCTGCACTGAAGCAATATTTTCCTCATCTTCAAGCACCTCCTACCCAGTGAGTTTTCTTCAAATCATTTTGTAAAACAAGGGAAGAAATTTCAAAATCTCCATTGAATTAACATTTCTCCATAATCTTTTTAACACTAAATACTTGCTCCAAGGGTAAAATTGGTCTTCACCAGATGGACTCAAAATCATAGTGAATTGAAAACACATTTTACCCTCCTATTGCCTTCACGATACCTGGGAAATGGGTCTAAGTAGAGGAAAGAAAGTAGCCACATTGTCTGCTCCTGGTCACTATCCAGTATCCCAACTGGAAACAGAGGGTGTGTGACAGTGAAGTGAAGAAAAAGAAAGGACTTGCATCTGATTTCCTCACACAAGGAAATAGCAGACTGGCACTCACTGTGGAACAGTCTCTAACTAAGGAGTCAATCTCTTCAGCAAAGAAAGAGCAGAAGCTGGTGAAAATCTTGTTTCCTTTTCCTATTTTACAGAAGGATTGCACTGTAGAACACCAGAGAATACGGAGAGGGTGCACAGCACAGATAGATCCTAACTATCATCCAAGGAGCAACTGCACAACGACATGAACGAGAAACCAATTGAGTGTGAGGAACATGATCAAGTTTGCACACAGTCATCGACGCTCATGAATCACCAACACATTGAAGGAGATGAGAAGCTGTTCAGGTGTGAGTTGTGTGAAAAGTCATTCTCGAAATCGTGGAACCTCCACAGGCACCGACGCACACACACAGGAGAGAAACCATTCAAATGTGAGGTGTGTGACCAATCCTTTGCACAGTTATCAACCCTTCGCACACACCGGCGCATTCACACAGGGGAGAGACCATTTGAGTGCAATGTGTGTAACAAATCATTCTCACATTCATCCACTCTCCGTGAACACCAACGCATTCACACAGGAGAGAAACCATTCAAATGTGATGTGTGCAACAAATCATTCTTGGACTCATCATCACTCCGTGTACACCAACGTGTTCACACAGGAGAAAAACCATTCACATGCGAAGTGTGTGATAAATCATTTGCACAGTTATCGACGCTCCGTGCACACCAACGTATTCATACAGGGGAGAAACCAGTCAAGTGTGAGGTGTGTGATAAATCCTTTTCACAGTTAGGGAGTCTCCTGGTCCATCAGAAAATCCACACAGGGGAGAAACCCTTCAAGTGCGAGGTTTGTGGGAAAGCTTTTGTGCGGTCTTCGAGCCTCCTGATACACCAAATGATTCACACTGGAGAGAAACCCTTCCAATGTGGTGTTTGTAAAATGTCTTTCATCCAGTCGTCTGATCTCCTGAGGCACCAGAGGATTCACACAGGCGAGAAACCCTTTAAATGTGACCTCTGTGACCGAGCCTTCAGACAGTTATCGACACTTGTGGATCACCGTCGTATTCACACAGGGGAGAAGCAGTTCCCATGTGAGGTGTGTGACAAGTCTTTCTCGAGGTCCTCATACCTCCTGCGACATCAGAGGATTCACACAGGGGAGTAATCCTTCAGCTGTGATATTTATGAAAATTCTTTCACCAAACTTCCAATCTTCTAAAACATCAACAGCACAACATTGGTGAGAGATGACGGATAATTTTTTATTTGAGTGAGTTGTGCAATGAAGACTTCACACAATTGTTGAATCTCTCACAGAAGTGCTTTTCAAAGATTTTACCAGTGTAACCCTTTTTGGGGCTTGAAAATTGCACCAATCCCTCAGTGAGCGGTCACGGGAATGGGGGATTGGCATGTTGAAACAGGACCTAGGAGAGATTGGAGGGAGATCTGGCCATTGCTACCTCAGAGAATGCAAACCCAAATTTCCAACTCATGACCTGACCCTAGTTTGGGAGAACCTGTGTGTCAGAGCTTCTGAAGTCACACAGACACAAACTCTACCAGTGTGATGTGTTGGGATTGTTTTGGCCCCCTCGTCCTCTCTCACGATATACTGACGTCTCCATATGAACTTGTAGTTGGGTCATCTACTTCCGTTGCACTGAGAGCTGTCTGGGGTAGTCTATCCTCCAGTGCTCACACAGGGGAGCTGTCATTCCAAAACACTTTTAGGAGTGTCTGTTCTGTCCAAATCTTCCATACATTTTTCAAATCTCCCCTTTACCTTCTCCAAGGAAAATAGTTCCAATTTCTCAATCTATCTATGTCCTCATACCTGCAACTGAATTCCCTTCAATCTTTTCTGCACCCTCTCTAATATCTTCACATCCTTCTTAAACTGTGGTGCCCAAACTGATTGCAGTACTCCAGTGGAGGCTGAAGCAGTATTTTACACAGCTAGAACATATAACTCCTTGCCTTTGTACTCAAAGCCCATGTTGATAAAGTCCAGGATACTGTATGTTTTATTAACCACTCTCTCAAACAGCTTCAATGATTTTTGCCCAGATAAACCCAGGTTCCTCTGCTCCGGCCCCTCTTTTAGAATTATGCTTTTATATTATCTCTCTGAGCTCCTTCAACCGAAATAAATCACTTCATACTTCTCTGCATTAAATTTCATTTGATACTTGTCCATCAGTGGCAACAGTCACTGTCTTCCTCACAGTTCACATCATCTCCCAAATTTTATATTAATCACAAATGTTGAATTTTTGGCATGTACACCAAGGTCTAGCTCATTCATTTATATTAGGAAGAGCAGGAGTCCTAACTGACCCCTGGGAAATGCAGCAATAAACCATTCTCCAGTCCAGGAAACATCTATTAACCACTCCTCTGTTTTCCATCACTCAGCCTGTTTTGTATTCATTTGCTTTTATTTTATTCTATAACCCCTAACTTTGCTGATAAATCTGTTATCTTGCACTTTATCAAACTCAAGTAAGGGAGTTCTATACAATTTGCTCTGAACATATCTGTGCTGGTTTCCTTTCATTAATCTGCATTTGTCCAAGTGATTTCATTTTGTCCTGAATTGATTTTTCTAGAAGCTTCCAAATCACCAATGTTAAACTCATTAACTTGACTGGTAGTTGATGGGTTTATGTTTGCATGTGTGAATTTGAAGAGGGTGTAATATGTACAATGCTGCAGTTCTTTGGCACCACTCCTGAATCTAAGGAAGACTGAAAAATTATGGCCAATATCACCACAATTTCTACCCTCTATATCCTGATTGTACCTGAACCAACTCCTCTTTAAAAATTGTTCAGTTAGCATTTCTCCTGACAATCTTATATTAAAATTTATATGGTCAAATCTGTAAGTATTTCTTTGTAGTTGGTTTTCCTCCAGTTAATTATTTATGTTCTGAATTGTTCCTTGTCCTTTTCCATCGCTACACCTGAACCTTCTGATACAATTATCTCTGTCCCCTGAACATAGCCTGAATGTCACTTACAATTGTTCAGTGAGATCCTTGACCGTGGCACCAGAGAGGTAACATATCACCATGGATTCATGCCTCCTGTCACAGAAACATTTATTTGTTCCCAGAACTATCAAGCCTCCTATCTTGCTGTTCTAGTTTTCATTGTACCTCCCTGTACAGCTGAGCTAGCTGTTTTACCATGGATTCCCCAGATTACCAATCACTTTCATCAGGATTGAGAGCTCTGTACTGGTCAGAGAGTGAGATACGCTCAGGGGTCCTGCACTACCTGCCTTCCTGACACTTCCTAAACTCACCCCTGAACAGCCCAACTCCAATTTTAATGCTATGGCCCCATCCTTGTAAAGTGAGTCAGCTCTCAGGAGTGGGTATGAGGTAGAATCAGACCCAGCTTTAGTTGGTGATGTGAATTAGAAACAGAACTTCTTTAGGTGATGGCTGTTTGACTAATATCATGGGGAATGTTTGGATACTCCTGTCTGGGAGTTCTATTATCCTCAATATGGGAGGGAGTGGGGGTGAGTCTCTACATACCTGAATTCCCTCAGCCCATCACACTTCAAAGTAATAAGCATGGGGCTGGATGAACACAGCAGGTCAAGCAGCATCATAGGAGCAGGAAAACTTGACGTTTCGGGCCTAAACCCTTCATCAGAAATGGGGGAGGGGAAGAGGGTTCTGAAATAAATAGGGAGAGAGGGGGAGGCGGATAGAGGATGGATAGAGGAGAGGATAGGTGGAGAGGAGGCAGACAAGTCGAAGAGGCGGGGATGGAGCCAGTAAAGGTGAATGTAGGTAGGGGGGTAGGGAGGAGATAGGTCAGTCCAGGGAGGACGGACAGGTCAAGGGGGCGGGATGATGTTAGTAGATAGGAGATGGGGGTGTGGCTTGAGGTGAGAGGAAAGACAGGTTAGGGAGGTGGAGATGAGCTGGGCTGGTTTTGGGATGCGGTTGGGGGAGGGGAGATTTTGAAACTTGTGAAATCCACATTGATGCCATTGGGCTGCAGGGTTCCCAGGCTGAATATGATTTGCTGTTCCTGCAGCCTTCGGGTGGCATCACTGTGGCATTGTAGGAGGCCAAGGATGGACATGTCATCTGAGGAATGGGAGGGGGAGTTGAAATGGTTCGCGACTGGGAGGTGCAGTTGTTTGTTGCGGACTGAGCGCAGGTGTTCTGCAAAGCGGTCCCCAAGCCTCCGCTTGGTTTCCCCGATGTAGAGGAAGCCACAACGGGTGCAGCGGATGCAGTATACCACATTGGCAGATGTTACACTTCAAAGTAATAACTGACGTGTTCACCTTATACTCTTACAAATTTCATTTCATCTTCTGGGAAAGATCTTGAGTCATTTCAAATGCATTCTTATTTTATGATTTGTAGTTTGACTTACACTGAATGTTGTCTTGTTGTTTGTTGCTTCATCAATCTCCTGTATAGTTGTATATCTTACAATAAATTCACTGTTTAGCTTCAGCTAAGTGGACCACATTTCTTAGCCTGGTGTATTCCTATTCACTGAGGCACTCATGATCCTACAGTAAGTCTGCTGTACATGTTATATTGGTCAATGTCACTGTGAGCTTTATTCATCTGGGGTTTATAATTTACATTTCTCATGAAGCATCTATAACTCTAAGAAAAGAAAACTTGTATTAATATATCAGCTTTCACAACCTTGGTACATCATCAAAAGGCATCTTAGAGCCAATGAAGTGAGGGTTGTAAGTAATTGATTTTCTAAATCATATGTTCCCAAAAATAACAACATGTATGACTCTATGGCAGCCTCATTGCTCAAGTCTCTGGAAGGAGCCAAAAAACCCACAACTTTCTACCTCAGAGACAAGTGCTAACTAAGCCACTACTGACAACAACCTCTAATATTCTGTTCTTTTAGATTCAGTTTTGAAACAGTCAAGTCCAAAGGATGCTATAAACAGGCAGCCTGAAAGTTTGATTTGATTTAAAGTGGTAACTAGTTCGAGCCTCAGGTGTCAGCATTGTTTTTGTGTCTGGGATCCAGAAGCTGTGAAGATGGTAAAGCCCCTGGTGTCAGGAGAAGTGACACTGATGGAGAAAAGTAGTTAGACTGCAGGATTGAGCAACAGCCTATGACTTTGATACTGACAGAGGATCCTCACATCAACCAAAAAACCCAATCATCCTAAATCCCATAGGCTCATGTACAGCCACACTCTAGAACAACCAGCAGCCATCTGATAATCCTGGTTTTTCCTCAACGTCACTGAACTGCACTGCAGTCTCCCACTATAAGATGCACTGTGTCTGGAAGACTTCCCTCATTTTCCCTTGTCCTGCTCCAAAATGCATCATCTGATGACATTAAGGTGAGTACAGGAGAGTCAGAGACTGAGGCAGGTGAGTCTTGATCCTGATGCAGGTGTGAGTCTCCCATGTTAATGCATGTAATCCAACACTGTTCCTGATTGCCTTCAGATGTTGTTCCTTTCTCCTTTGAGTCTGCTGTTTTCCTCTTTCCTAAAACAACAAACCTTGAGCCCTCAAGCCATGTAAACAACGGTCCCATCTCTTACCCACCTTTCCTCATCGAAGATCTTCGATGTAATGTCACCTCCAAATTGAGAAAGGGGACATTTGGTGGTTGAGAGGTGAGGACCAAGGTGAAATTCATGCAAAGAGTGTGCCATCAGGCAAGGTCAAGAGGATAGCAAATATGTCTGCTGCAGAGTGAAGGATCAGTTACTCCTCCAGTCACAAAATCAGTCCTTGAGCTAGTCACTCTCCAAATACAGATATGCCCAGAGCACAGAGTCACTCCCAGTGCCACCCTCTCCTTTGATCTCAAACGTCCCTCCCTCCTGTGCATGTGATGATCCCACCCATCATCATGCCTTGGATACTGTGGACCCTCTCCTTTCTAATCTGCTGTAAAACATACGTATTGAACATCCCACACTGATGTCAGTCTGAAAGCCTATTCCCACGCTAGAAATTCCTGTCAAAGACTTACCAGGGGAACTGAGACAGCAGCTGCAGTAAGTGAGGTTTTATTCAGATGGGACAATGACAAGTTTAAATCCCCACCTGATCTGCTGCTCAAAGTCACCTCCATGTCACCGGTCAGTTTCCCAAGCTTCAGGAAACTCATGTTGCTGCAGAAATATTTGGATTGGCTGTGAGAGACGTCAATCAGAGAGCCCACCCACTCCGCCCATTCCCTCCTCTTCCTCTTCCTCTTCCAGAGCTGGTTCACTTCCTATAGGGACTGAAAACCAAGTGAGGAGATGGTGAGTGAAGGAGCAGCTTTTATACAAATTGTATCCCATAATATCCACACCAATCTTCAGGCAGTCTGACTGTCCTGTGGGCAATCAGGGGTGGAAATGTCCCTTATGCTGTGTGAGAAGATCCAGCTGAGAGAGCTGTTTACTCGGTGCTTTGTGCTGAACTGTTTGACTGGAGCTGTGTGTTGGATATTGA